>APFE030368464.1:11721-78005 GCA_000404065.3 Pinus taeda
CGAGTCAAGTTTACCTAACAATTCCCCCCTTAAACTTGACTTGGGGTTCCTTGACTAACTCCAGCCAAACCTGCTAAGTGAGACAATCCCACTCACTCTAGCTCTTACTCCCCTTAGAGTTTCTACCCGGGGTAAGTGAGACAATCCCACTCACTCTAGCTCTTACCCCCCTCAAAGTTTTACCTGGGTTATTGTTAACCCGACATCGCCCCTATCACCTAGGTCTAACCCAGACTTTACCGGTGATTACCCAAGGGTACAAATGCCTTACCAATTCTTACAGTATTATGCCCATTTACATGTAATAATTTTGACTTCATTAATTTTTTTTTTTGTTTATTGCTGCTGCTCTTCTGACCCATCTTCTCTCAATTGTGGGCATCTTTGTTTTGTTTCTTTGCTGCCTTCCTTGGCTTTGTTGCCAACGCTTCTCGTCCTTCAACTTCTTCATGTGAAATCAATCCAACAGATGATACATATCTGATTAAGCAATTAGGCATGTAGAAATCCAATTGATCAGATCTGAAGCCCGATGGCCCGTCTCAGTCTTTCAAAGCAGGCCCTGACCACATCATTGATCCATATTCATACCAAATCTAAATTCAATTATCTCTTTAACCATTTTCAACGGTGATCTCACGAAGAATAACAACAAACTTCTGCGCTGATCCTTTTCTCCATTGGGCTAAAATAAATCCTTCACTGAAGGTGTACATTCAAAGCCCAAACCCTCAACCATGGCTCTGATACCACTTGTAAGGATTCTGGACACCACATATCTCCACAATGGTATGATATTGTCCACTTTGGGCCTAAGCCCTCATGGATTTGCTTTTGGACTTACCCCAAAAGGCCTCATACCAATGGAGATATTTGTCCATCCTTATATACCCATGATCCTCCCCACTTCTAGTCAATGTGGGACTTTGGTCGTATACCCAACAAGATTTTCCTTATTATAAAAACATCTTGGGATTATGATTTAGGAAGAAGCCATTTAAAATGAGAGATTCAAAATAGACTTCATGGCAACATATTGTTATCTAACCCTCCTTCTAGAACCACTTGTTGATTGTGCTAGAAATCAACCAACAAAGGAGACCTCCTTAGTATGAAGTCCCAACTAGACCTCACACCATTTGGAGTAGGAGCCTCATCTGGATAATAGGCCTCGCTACCATTATTCTTAAATATTTGTCGTGACTTCAATTATCAACATAAGAGATTATGCAAATAACCTTTGAAACAAGTAAGAAAGTTGACACTGTGAAGAATATAATTGCAATGTATATAAGGTTCTTTCATAGATAGAAAGAAAGAGAGTGAGCCTCTAGCAGAAAAGTAATAGTATTATCGTAAAAGAGACACATAACAACATGGAAAGAATTGTTGATTAACCTGCAAAATAGTTCACAAGATAGAAATGATCATAAATAAAGTAATGATGCACATTCATCAAGACGCATACTAATGAAATAGTTCATTTTCAGTAGTATGTATAAACATAAACATACATGGAAATAATGAAATCATAATCTTGCAACATTCATGATATGTGCATGAACTTGTATGTCGGCTCCAAGAGCTACATATATTAAGTGAAAGTACCAAGAGGCATGAGGGTGTATATCTAAAAAATGAGGTGACTCTTCACCTCCCTTGTGACTCTTCACCTCCCTCATGGCTCTTGAGGTCCCATGTGACTTTTTGAATTCCTATGTGACCTTTGAGCTTCTACATGACTCTAGAAATTTGTAGTGACTCTTCATGTTCCATGTGTGACCCTTGGTATTTCTCACATTTTAATTTTTCTCATTTTTTTTTAAATACAATATTACATTCCATAACTTGTGGAAAAATACATTGACAACATATGACTCTTGTGATGACATTTTGACAAGCCATGACTTGGTGATGGGGACATAAGACTTCATTGTATCAATGCCAATCTCTTATTTTTACTCCTATGAATTAAAATTCTTCATGATAGATCTATGACATGCTTCATCTTCACCCTCCAAAGGGTCTAAACGAGTTTTGAAACCTTCTAAGTTAACATGAGTTTCCATTTTTCCATTAAGGTATAGAATTCCTTTATTCTCGCATGATAACATATTTATGCCTTGTCTCCATGGGTGTCCTCCTTATAACATCTTCTTGATAACCTCCTTGAGCATGATCTTTCCATGATAGGATGATATCACTTGAAAATGAATTTCATTCATGAAAAGATAACATCAATCCCATAATAACCTATTCTATCTATGCTTTATTATGGAACATGTTGACTATGATGGGACATTACACAAGGGCTTGAGGGAAAGGGTCTAGGAATTATGTAGTTGATAACTACATGGACCAAGGGATGGCCATGTTTTCTAATAGAATTACATAATGCATAATAAGGGAAGGCTCATCAAGGTTCTGCGTAATGGGAATGTTCAATTAGCAGGATTCATAGGACTAAGCATTGTGACTATGAAATGCACGGTGATTGAGAAGAAGACTCCTGAGATTATTCAGTTGAGAAATGCAGTGACCTAGTTATGGACCAAATATCCACTATAACTGCTCAATGCATAATTGAGTCAAGGAAGGACATTGCATTTCGTACTTGAGAAAGTGAAGGAGATAAGGAAGGCAGGTTAAGGAACTGTAACTACATAGTCCACACTACTTGAAGAGGAGTCTTATGGGACCACATAGTTGAGCATTGGAGGAGTCTTAAGATGACCCCTCTATACACTGCAACTGCACAACGTGAAATTGGAGGGATATTTGATCATATTATTGAACATAAGGAAGAGGTAAGAAGTAAGAGTTATGTCATTGTTCTCTAAGGTTGCTCAAATGCTTAGTTGACGAGGTTGTCTGATAGGATTTCAAAGAGGGAAAGTGTAAGAAACAAAAATTTCATGACTAAGGCTTGGAGGTGCACAATGTTCTCATCAGTTGTCCAGAGTTTAAACATGTTCATGAGTTATGCAAGATGTGAGGACAGAGAAGGAATCCAAAATTGACTAAGTGTGAGATCAATGGGACATGAGAGTGAAAGCATATAACAAGTCTTGAACTTGATCACACACACATATAAACTCAAGCACATGAAAAAAAGACACATAGTACCCAAAATGAACCAACACATGGTGAAACGGTATTAAAACGAGACTTATCTCCAAATGCAACACTTAAGATGTACCTTTACGACACAAGTGTCACAATGAAACAAAAAAGTACAGTATGTTGTTATAATATGTCCAACACATTTTCTATTGATAAGTAGCATTAACTAGTGCAAGAGAGTGTGCTAGAGATGCCTATAGGAGGTGTGCCCTAGTTCTCTTAAGTTGTGTGAAAACAAGTGAAAGTGACACATGAAAGAGTGAAAATGACACTTGCAAGAAAAATAAAACATAAGAAATGCATGCAAGAATGAAATTATGCAAAAGAAACACTTTTAAAATATAGAGCAAGAAAAAATGACACATGTATGAGAAAAAAAAAAGAAAAAGTGACACTTGTGAAAGAAAAAAATGAAAATTGAGCAACTCACCTAGATGATGGGGCATTTACAACCAAGGGTGAGGGAATGCTCCTTTTACTCCAGTAGTACATAGTGATAAAAAGTAAAAGATCAATATAAGGATGAGCTTTTGACTGAGCCCTTTATATAGGGAGAGTGAACATGCAATTAGAGTTAAGATTGAACACACTTAGTACATAGTTTATGAGATATTTTTTAGCGTAAATCACATGATATTTCATTGGGGAAACTAGGAGATAAAAATGAATTGACTGAATTGAAGAAGTACTCTCTCACTATTTTCAAAGAGTGTGCAATCACTAATTGCAAATAATTCCCTCACATTGTCATTTTCTATAAGGATCACGTAGCATATATCTCTAGGAACTACACAAACACTGCAATCAAGGATTGTGCAAGAACTATCCACAAGGATTTTGCAAGCACTGCCATCAAGGATTGTGCATTCACTATTTATAGAGACTGCATAGTCATTGTCACTAGGCACTGTGTAGTTGTTGTGATTAGGACCTGCACCATTTTTATGATTAAGGGATATGAAATGCATGACTTGGTAGGATATAGGTTGACTGCTAGGATTGCTCATAAGAAGTTTTCTATGCAGTCATCACAACATAAGCATGTAAAATCAGGTTGCTTTGACAATTTGACAATTAGAATTCTTAAAGGAAGACTTCAAGACTTGAGCAAAATGAGTAAGCATGAAATTAATGGCTTGAAATGAAGGATGACATGCTCATAATGGGGCTCTAAAATTGGAATATAGGAACAATTTGGAGGGTGTTGTAGCAAAGAAAATAGGTTGTATGATTAACAAAGGTTGCGGAATAGTAAAATTCATCTCACACTGACTCATCTCCACCTCTCAATGTGTTTGGTCCAACAAGTGGAATCAGAGTAGGTTACGTTCATAACATCTAACTATTGGAAGGTTGAAGATCAAGGAGAAATGGCCATGACCAAAGAAAATGGGAAACCCCATATGTTTGATGGAACCAACTATGCAATTTGGAAGATAAAGTTGGATACATATCTCATCTCTTTTGGAGCATAAGTATGGGAAATTTTAAACATCGAATATAAATTCCTTAATGCTATGCTGACAGATGCAATAGAGAAGGAAAATTACACATATAATGCACAAGCTAAGCATGCTATCTTAAGTTTCTTGGAAATTCAAAATTTGTCAAAGTAATGAAGTGAAAGTCTATTCATGAGCTATGGAATAAGATCTAGATTTACTATGATGGGATGCAAAAGTTAAAGAAGTTAGGTTGCAAGCTTTTAGGGGAAATTTTGAAGTTTAAATATGGAAGAAGATGAGGGAATTTTTTCATACTTTCTTCAAGTAGAAAATATAGTCAACTCCATTGCAGATCTTGTTGAAGAATTCAAGGATAGCCATGTGGTTTGAAATCTATTAAGATCACTTCCATCAAGATTCAATCCAAATTATCAACACTTGAAGAATTATCAGAAGTAGACAAGATATTCATGGGTCAACTTCATGGACTCCCCTTTTAATATGAGATAAGAATTAAGGAAGACAAATAAAGAATCAAGGAAGCAAATTTCAATACAACAAAAGAAGAGAATAAGAAAAAATATCAAGAATATTCTAACTCTGATGAAGAATAAGACAAGTTTTCCTAAAATTTGAGAAGAGGAACCAACAATTTCAAAGGTAAGCTTCCTTTCAAATGTTTTGAATGTGGAAGAATTGGTCATTTTTCATCTAAATGTCCTTATGCTAAGATGAATGAGAGTGATTATGAGTCAATATTGAAATATAAGTATCAAAATAAGAAGAAAGTCATTAAGAAAAATATTTTTACTCAAAATAAAAAAGTGACATTTAGACCAATGAAAGTGTGATTGGTGAAGAAAGGTGTGAAATACTATTCATCATTGAGGCTAGAGAACTTGAAGCAGAAGTTGAATATGAGGGATAAATTAAAAGTGTGTTGAAGGAAATAAGGATTCTTAGAAAGAAATAAATTCAATTGATGCAAAAACTTTAAGACAATATTCTAAATGAAGACGTCATTCTTGTTCTCAAGTTTGAACTAGAGGAAGCAAAAAGGATAAAGGAGCTCTTATATGAACAAATAAATGAAAATGAGAAAACATGTGAAAAACTCAAAGAGGAAGTAATACCCTTGAGAGAATAATTAGAGTAGCTCAACTCTAAATTCCACAAAGGAATTGAGTCCTTCAATTACATTCTCAGCATGCAGAGGTACCTTCTTATTAAGAGATGTCTTAGTTATCAAGAAAATTGTGAGGCACCCAAGAACAATAGACCCTCAAGCTCATCAAATGGAGATCATCCCAAGAAGCTTGATTACACATTCATAGCATCCATCAACAACTTTCTTGAAGATTCAAAGAAGACGGTGCACCAAGATAAGCATGCATATTTGAATGACACTCAAGAGAAGTAAGGGAGGAGAAGAATACAAATGAAGGAAAAGGATCCACAAGCAGAAACAAAGAAGAGAAGTCAATAAATATGGCTCATCACAAAGAAACCAAAAGAAACTATGGAGAAGATGTTGGAAATCAAAAAATGAATATGGCTCCTCATAAAACATTCACAAGAAACAACAAAGTAAGTAGTATCACTCATGCACATATTGATCAAGAAGGACACATGGAAAGAATCAACTTCAAAAGGTAGAGATCACCTTCTATCTCCAAGTTTCAAAATAAATTATTTGACTATTATTTATGGTGCGCAAAGTTTGGACACAAAGCACAAGATTATAGAACCTATGATGTGGTATGGTATAGAGGATATGATCATGTACGCAAATGGAGACATGTGGACTAGATCAAGAGAATTCCCCAACCATTTTCACAAATTTTCATGCTTAATTTTGAATATCACATATGCAAAACTAATGTCATATAGCACGCGATTTTTTATCAACTCCATATGGTATAAGATATAAGGATTTCCTATCAATATTTTTAAATGGAGAAAAGGTCAAAGAGGACCTTTATTAGGTGTGATTCCTTAGATATAATCCTTAGAGAAAACTTCTTCAAGACCATAATTTTCTCTATTGTATGAGGGAATTAATTATTACATTGATTAACATGACATAAAGATGACAAGTAAGGTTGGTAGATGACATGTTCGGTAATTTTATAATCATATCTCAAATGTAAGGAAAGGATAAGTGAATCCATAATTTCTCACAATTAATCAGAGGATGTAGTGATGAAAAGTATTATGGATAATGGAAGCATGGTCTCAAGGGGAGATTCTAACATTAAAAAATAGATGCATAGACTCAAGGGTAGTACAAGAACAATTATAAGAAGAATTGGAAGCATAGTTTCAAGGGGAGATTATGTCAAATAGTATAGAAATAATAAGGAAAGCATGGTTTAGTTAGTTCCACATGATAATCTAGGAATGCGTTATGAGTAGATACTCATGCATGATCAATAACAAGGCATTTTTTAACATATATACATGACCCTTCTCCATCGATTCCAAAGTGGGGTTGATTGCAAACATTGATGTAGAAATTGACGATGAAGGTAGACCAAATTGTGGACATTGACATTGACTAAGGAAGGCAATTGTACAATGGGGGTTTGTGCTTGGATGACGTCAATGACTATCAATGTCTGATGGTGTTGTCATCAAATGACAGAAGAGGAGAATGTTGCACATAGTGTTGTGATTGATGAAAACATGATGTCATTGATGTCAAAGGGGATGTATGAAGTAGTAAGAAAAAGGACTCTCTATGAAGCAATATTATAGTTGGATCTCTTACAGGTTCTCATTAAGAAGAGTTAAATTTCCATTAAGTTGTTTGAGATTTTGATAAAGTAAATATTCTCAAAAGGTCCTACAAATATCATGGTTGTGTAGGTCTCATTGATACCTTTCAATTGATATATTGTGCTAAAAAAACTCCTCTTGAATGGGAAGTTATGGCTTGTTGAATTCTTAGCATTAATTAAGGGAATAAACTTTACGAAAAAAGCAAAATATTGAATCTATTAACTAGTGTGCAAGTTTAGAGTGGATCCACCATTAATCAAAGGCATCAATGGCCTTGGGTGCACAAATTTGTGCACTATTTAACATCATTAATAGGTGTGCATCTCTCAGACAAATCAATGACATTCTTATAAGTTCAATGAATGAATGAGGTCATAGATCTAAGATTTTGATGACCCTTGTCAGACCAATCAGATGACGACACATGAAAACATTTTATTTGATGATCAGATAGACCTACTAATGAATGGCACATGGAATAATTGCATGATCAACATGACACATGAACAAGTTGACTTTAGCAATTTAATGTTGTGCCACCAGAAGTTTCCATTTGGAAAAGACACATGATAGTTTTGGATTGATCAAATGCATGAAAAGAGGTGAATTGTGGCACCCCTCATAGGCTACTACATGGCATGATCATGTCATGCTAACATCATCATGTGAATTTCCAACTACCCTAGGTAACATGGTCATGAGGGGTAAACTCAAAGTTGCTAAGGGTTGGCCCAAAATCGTTTTCATATGGGTAGTTCTAAAAGGGTCACATGGTTAGTTAATTCTGGTTCACACACAAGATTATGTTCATATTTAACACCGTTGGGTCCACTTACATCATATATATAAGGGCACATTTATTGTTCCATTATACATGAATTGATACAACAAAGTATGTGATGAAAACACACCTACGAAGGAGATCAATGAGTTCGTTACAGAGGTGTCTTCATTCTGGTTATGGATCTATTTAAGGTATTTTCATGTGGGTGATGGATAGCATAGCCATGTTGGATCAATTTCAGTATTGAAATTATGAGTCTTATTTTTGTAAGTGGTAGATGATATTAAGGTCACGGTGGCCCTATCTCTGTTCATATATATAATTTTAATTATGGTGTAATGAGCCACAGAGGTATGATCATGCCATAACGGATTAATTCATGTAGGAAAGCCATGATGGAGTTCTATATCTATGTGTGCGTGTGTGTGTGTAGTGTTGATCATGTTGTGATGATCTATGAGGGTATTATTGTGTGAAAATGCTAAGCCACAAAGGATTGATTCATGTTGATTCATGTAGGCGAGTGAAGGTGGAGTTATATATGTGTATGTCCAGTGTTTACCCTATAGCAATGAGCCACAAGGGTATCACCATGTGAGAGAACTGAGAAACAAAGGGTTGATGATTGTAAACAAAGCCATGATAGATGGATGTCCTTACCTAAGTTGGTTGTAGTACTATTATTAAAAAAAAATTGGCACAACACTATATCACAAATGACACCATGGAGTTGAGTTGGTAAGGCGTGTGCACTATACACATGAGGTCAGAGGTTTGACCCTTGCAAGGTGAGAGGTCAGTTTATACTTTTTAATTTTTAATTTATGATCATAATTCAGTCAAATAATTAACTCAAAAATGATGTACCAAAATTGGACGACCAATGTTGGATTGTGTCATTCTGTCAAGTGTTTCCTAGAAAAAAAACAAATTATAGAACATTTAATATAATATAAAATTTTATATGGTTATTTTGGGTTTTTGAGAGCATTATTTTTCCAAATTGAGTTCTAAAATAAGCTTGGATCAAGTATTAGTGATGAATGTAACCAAAGGGGTATGATGCTTTTTAACAATTATTTGATGGCTGAAATCTTCTTATTCATGTTGAGGGTCTATAAACATGCATTTGTTTTGGATATATTATGTAATTGGGTTCCAAGGACTGGTTTGAATAATCATATTGAAGAACTGGGTGAATCAAAAAATGACTAGCAGTGATTAATATGGCGTTTGTTGTAGTATAATGGTTGTAGGTTATGTGAGAGAAAAGTGATTGCATGTTTTACAATGACAAAAATTAGAGCTTGTGTTTGCAGTTTGTGACATTTCTTTTGATAAAAAAATGAATGACATATAATGGCAATGGATCCAATTTTAAAATGAGATGAAATAGAGGTCCAAAAGGAAGATTAAGGAGGTCAATGCCTCCACTAAGGTTGGAGCCTATTCATTCTTGAGGTTGGAGCCTCAATTAAGTTGTAGCCTATAGTGAGAAGTTGCTTGCATCTTTCGAAGTTGGTGCCTCATTCAGGGTGTAGCATACCACAAAGTGTAAATCTACATATGTTGGTGGTAGTTTCCTCTAGCAGGTTGTAGTATGCAAATCTATATTGTAAATAATTGAAGATAAAGAAGAGGAAGATTGGTGGTTTTCTCCTGTATGGTTTTTTGCCTAAAACACCTTCTCTTTGTGATGTGGTGTCTTCATGTGTTGTTGGAAACTTCTTGATATGTTACTGAAATGACAATGCGTTATTATAGTTGATGATATAATTCTTATGGTTCATTGCTATATGGTTTTATGATTAAGAAAGGTTGTGAAATGGTAAAATTGATCTCACACTAATTCACCTCCCCTCTTAGTGCGAAATTTGGGCCCAAATTTTTCTTTAGTTGGAAGATTAAACAAGATGGTCATTCTCATGCATTGAAGAAAGACCATCAAAGGAAAAGAAGCATTTTTTTTCTCTTTTTACAAGATTGGGTGCACATTGGGATACCCGAAGGAGAATCATTTTAGATAGGGACACCAAATTACTAAATGAAATTTAGACTACATGCTGGGATAATACATTATGGGGATTTTGAGGTCTAAGATGAGTCTCCTAAGACAAATATCAAAACAAAATTTAAAATAATACAATAAGAGCTATGAATTTTTAAAGGAAAAGAACGATAAGTACCTTTTTTATTATATATTTTCGCTTATTTCCTTATATATTTACTCAAATGTCAAGGGTAGCCATCTACTAGATGTGGAATTAAACTATGCATCTAAAAAATACCCACTCTAAATTCTTTTGGGTAGAACCACATTGAAAAGAATTGAAAATACATGGAAAAATCATGTTTCTTGATAAAAACTTATTTTTAAATGTATTTTCATTATCTTTTTATGTGGGTCTATTAAAAGTATGTAGATTGGGTACCTGTTTGTTGTGGAATTTATTCTGCACTTGAAATTTGAGTAAACTTATAAGGAGATAAGATGAAAATACAATTTAAAAAGTATTTTTCTTATTTTCCCTCAAAAACTAGTTACCATTGGGGATGATATCATCATATTGAATCCTCTTTTAAAGTGGATTTTGTTAGAACATTTTTTAGGATTGTTATTTACCTCAAAATTCCTCCAATGTGGACACAAGGTTGAAGAGGTATACAAGATTCCATCCATGAATAGATGAGGATGCAGAAGAAGTCAACAAGACTTTGTCTAACTTTTGAAAGGTTACAACTAGAAGCATTTGAATACTTGAGATGAAAACCTTAAAAATATACAAGACTCTTATAACACAATAGTTGGCACTAGTAAATTTCCTTTTGAAGTTTCTTTTGAATATTTTCCACATTCTCCCTTGGATGTTGCATATGGATGATAATAAGGGGTGAGGGAAGATCTCAAATAAGATGCATTAAGAGAAAAAAAAAAATTGAGAAGATTAGGAAGATTCATTTTCTACTAAAAGAGACACTAAGGAAGCCATAACAAAAGTATAAGTCTAGGAATGATCAATAGAAAACAAACATGTCATTTAAAGTGGGAGATAGAGTATGGTTATAGTTGAGCAAGGAAAGACTACAGGGTCAAGGTAAGAAGATCAAGGCTTTGTAGCATGGTCCTTTCAAGATATTGGAAAGTGTGGGAGATAATTTATACCATCTCAATATGCCCACATACATGTGTATTTACTTAATAATGAATTCAAATAATCTCAAACTTTATGAGCCTTCCATGTTTAATTAAGAGGAAGAGTGGGTCTTACCTTCCAAGTAGGATTTAGCATTAGATGCTTGGGTGGAGTTGGTAGAGGATATAACATTGTAGAAGAGGTCCATAACTACAAGAAAGTTGTAGCATGACCTTTGGTAGATTATATTAAAAGGAAAACTTCTAGGAAAAACAATGTGGTACTCTTAGGATAAGGTAGAGGAAAATTTTCTTCACCTCATTCAATAAAAGATTTTTTGGACCAAAATCCTCCTTATATTGGGATGTCTGATCTAGATTGAATCATTATATTTTTTTTCCTCGATCTCAATACTTTCAAAATGGAAAAGTAAAATGGAGGACTCATATTTCAAACTCATTATAACAATGGGTCGTAATTTGAAAAATAGGGTTTGATACCTTCTGGACCCATTTTGTGGAATAAATGATGTTTTTCAAGGTCAAATATTTCTCAATATAGTGAAAAATCCAAAGAGGATAATACACACCTAGAGACCTTTCCAACAATGTAGGAATCATATCAATCCAAGTTTATATGCAAATTATATGCCTATTACAATTTGACCTACCATGTTGACCATAATGGTACAAGATGATGCCAAGGTGGCCCCCACTACTCATGCATATGGGGCTAGCCATGTGTGAAATTTTAAGATGACTCTACAAAGGTCCAAAATAGTGGCTATAGTTGAGGGTTCAGTGAGTCAAATCTTACCCCTAGTAAGCTATTGAGTTGTGTTAAATGATGAGCCACTAGGAGGACTAAAGGTTACATTCTATAATTTGTTCCATAGTTAAGAAGAGAAACTAAAAGTTATAAGTAGAAAAAAATATAGGGGATTAAGATTTTATAGTAGCCACAGGTCATAAGTATCAATAAAATCCGTAGAGAGTACCTCTTTCATTCTACTTGCACATTTTCCATACCATATAAAAGAGAGCAAAGCAACATCGCCTTCTAGGTAGGTTTTCTTCTATAAAATTTTCTTAGAGCAAAAATTTGTATCTATTATGGATGGTGTATATATTTCATTTTGTATTATATTTTCTTACATTTCATCAATTTCTTTCAATTAAATAGAAAATTAATTAACTAAAAAATATAAAATGTAATGGAAAAAATAACTTAAATAGTAAAGATTTCAGTAATTCCATAAGATTCGTTAAGATAAAATATTCTAAAGAAATATTCATAAGAATTTATGGATCTTTTTGTTTTTTCACCCATCTCAAAAAAATAAATCTTGAAATAAATTTTAAAATACAAGTATTATAAAAAATAGATTCATATATATATATATATATATATAAGAAGAGGTGATGTTGGATGACACAGAGAATTGTCATAATTAAAAATAATCCTAAAAAATACTGATTTGATTTGATTATTTGTTTTATTTAAATGGTTTTTCCTGATCTATTATTAATATTGAATTCTATTATAAATTATTTGGTAAATTAAATAATTTGTTTGACATAACCATGTGGTTTGACAGCAACGTGATTAGAGGTATCCGATAGTAATGTTAGTGCTCTACCTTATTGGATTATTAATATTAATTATTGTGAGTGGTATACCTTATCGAATGATTAATATTTGAATTATGTTATTTTTTCAGCTTATTAATATTGAATTTTACAATTGGTTTTCCGCATCATGATTTGAAGAGCTAAAATGTACCATAAACTAATGGAAGAGCATCTAGATATATTTTCGACGCTGAATATATTGCAATAATGAAATTACACAATTTCAAAATCGTTGGCCTTGAGCTAGTAAACAAGTATGAGTGATGATTGAGCACCAAAGTATATTGTTTAAATTGATTAGAGAGTATCAAAGAAAATTACTGTTAAAATGACAAGTTTCTATTAAATATTAATTATTACTAAATATAAATATTTTTATTCATATTTATTATGAAAGAATCCACTTACAAAGTTGTAACATTATATCTTTTGGAAAATCTTACCCTTACTAATTTTTGTTTGGTTTTTTTTTTTTACAAATATGAAAACAATGACTTCCCAACTTGTGGTATATTTTCTTTCAAAAACTTCAAATCTCACTCATATTCATAATTATTAATAGTTATATAGATCAAAAGGTTTCATAAAATTTTTAGTGAAAATTCCTTTTTTTACAAAGTGAGTATGGTATAAAAATATTTAATTTTGGTTAAACTATCCAAGATAAAGGAGAAGATCATTTTGTAGAATAAATATAGTATGAGAATATTATTACCTCAAAATTTAAGGAGAAATTATGAGGCAATAAAGAGTTAGAGAGAAAAAAGATTCAACTAAAACATTTTAAGAAGGGGATAAACCTCAATCTTGAAAAAGAGAATTATCTATATATTCTAACTAGTGTTAAGAAGAAAATGAGCACATAAGACCATAACTAATTCTCATGCACTTCATAGTGAGATTGGGTATTAGCCAATTCCTAAAATGCCTTGGAATGAAAGAGTCCATCACATTTGTGATACTAAGAGGGTTGAAGATGAAAAATACTTTATCTTAGATTGTCCATCTTATGCTCACATTTGATCTAATTTTCCAAATATTTGTCACACTAACAATCTTCTTGACCCTTTAAGTCAGCAAAACTATGATGATCTTACAATGCTTTTCTCATACAAATAAAATGTTAAATAAATTTGTTTAATCTCTTATATTCTTAGTGTCCCATAAACCATGTAGATATTAGTGGATGTTACTCAACATTATCATCAAATATAATGCTAGAATTTTATAATTAGATTCACATGATGATGAGGAAGTTGACGATTGGTATGATTATGATAATGACAATGAAAATTATGACTATGACAATAATGATGATGATGATGATGACAATGATAATGATGACGATGATGACAACAATGGTGGTGGTGGAAGTAGTGGCGATGATGATGATCATCATAATGATGATGATGAGAATGACCGCGACGATGATGGCAATGATGATGGTGATGATGATGATGATGATAATGATGACGGCGATGAATATAACAATGATGATGTTAATGAAGATGAAAATGATGGCGATGAAAATAACAATGAAAATGGTGATGATGGCAAGGATGATGATGATGATGATGACTATGATGATGACAACAACAATAGTGATGATGCTCATGATGATGAGGAGAAGGATGACAATGTTAATGATGGCTATGACAACAACGAAAATGATGGTGATGATGACAATAACAATGATGATGATGATCGTGGTGATGGTGGCCACAACCATGACCAAATTGGTTTATTGGACATTAAAAGGGTATAGGTACACTTAGAGATTTTATAGTATTGCTTTTATGATTGAAAATAGATTTTATAGTATTTTTTTATGCTTGAAAACCATTATGGAAACTATTTCAAGATCACCATGATTTTGTTGAGTTAAAAGTTTATGAAGGTTAGAACTTGGTCTTATCATGAATCTTTTGAAACTAAGATTTAATATTAGTATGTTATGATGATGATGAAAATGTTGATGATGATGATGATGACATAAAGAACAATCAAAACAATGACAATGATGATGATAGTGATAATGCGGGTGATGAAAATGACCACGAACAAATTGATTTATCAAACCTTGAGAGAGTAAAGGATTATTTGGAGGTTTTTAGAATTTTACTTTTGTGCTCAAAAAGCATTAAATGACCACGAACAAATTGATTTATCAAACCTTGAGAAGGTAAAGGATTATTTGGAGGTTCTTAGAATTTTAATTTTGTGCTCAAAAAGCATTACGAGAAGTATTCCATGATCACCATATTTTTGTTAATCTAAAAGGTTATGAAGGATGGTCACATGACAAATATTTTGAAACCTAGATCTAGTCTCAGTATGTAAAGGGTATTCTAAGAAAAAGTGTTTTCATCTTCAACCACTTAGTGTTTTCATTTGAAGCTGTTTTGGGAATTGACTTATGCCCACTTTCACTATGGGTATCATGACAATTAGTTCTTATTTTTACAAGATTTGATTTCTTCTTTATACTCCTGACAATAAAGACATACTTTTGATATTCTAGATTAAGGTTTATGACCTCTTTATAATTTCTCAATTTCATTTTTCCATATAACTTTTTATTGCATCATATTTTCTCTTTAAATATTGATACAATAATATTTTTAATATTACCCTTATTTTATTTTATAAAGTGATCCTTCATTACCTCCCATTGGTTTAGTTGAAAAATAAACATCCTTATTTATACCTTATGTCAAAATAATTATAGCTGGAATTTAAAACAATTTTAAAAAAATGGTTTAACTTATCTTATATATTACATACTTAATTTTAACTATTTTCCATTAAAAATACACTTTTTTAATAATATAATAAATATATATAACACTATTTTTAATTTATTTTGAAATTATATATGATAATTTATTTTTGAATTTACCATATCCTTCTCCACGAGTCTTTAGAAATATTACATTGTGAAAAAGGTAGTAACAACCTTTCTATGTTAAATCCAGAGGAAAACTCGGGAAGCTCAGTCATGTGTGTCAACTTCTGCAATATAAACTCCGAGTTTCACGACAAGTTGCATAAGCAGAGGGAAGACTTGCGAAGTAGAGCATTGACTAAATGGAAAAGGATGGGATTGGATTACGGCAGCTTCCATCGAAGCACGCTGCATGCCACCTTGCTCTCAATTTAAACTCTCCAAGTAAAACAAAGGCTTCCAGGGTCGTGGCAGGCAGGTAGTCAGCCATGCAGGCATTCTAATTATTATTATAAAATAATAATTGGGAAGCCTTCGCTTTGATTATTTAAACTCATTTGACGGCATGGGGATCATAATTTGTCATTTCTGCCAGCAAGAAGTGAGCAATGGGCGTTGAAATAATATAAATTCAGGGGTCTGTATGAAATAACAGGGGTAGATTTTCTTGAATATGGAAGAAATGGATATTGCGTTGAGAGGAAGGAGCAAAGAGCAAGTTGATGATCACGCAGATGACCACGAGAAGTCGCTGAAGGTGGCGCTGGTAGCTGGGGTAACAGGCCTAGTGGGGAATGCTCTTGCAGAGATTCTGGTCAAGGCCGGATGGAAAGTATATGGAATTGCACGGCTTCCTCTGCAACATCACTGCTTTGAAGAAAAAGTCGCTCACAAAATCCAATTCATAGCTTGTGATTTGGCAGACAGAGATCAGACGATTGCCAAGATATCCATTCTTTCAGACGTGACCCATGTCTTCTGGGTCACCTGGGCCGCCCATTTCGCAAACGATTCAATGGAGCATTATCAAGAAAATCGCGACATGTTTTGCAATGCACTCGATGCTCTCTTACCCGTGGCCGGAGGCCTGAAGCACATTTGCCTGCAGACGGGAACAAAGCATTATCACGCCCTCGGCTTCTCGCTGCCCCGGCTGCAGGATCTTCCTCTGAGAGAAGATACCCCTCGCCTGCCAAATGCTTATAATTTCTATTATGCCCTCGAGGATGTGCTCTTACAAAGTGCCAAGAAGAAAGAAGGCCGCCTCACCTGGTCCGTGCACCGCCCGGGCATCATTTTCGGCCAATCTGCCCGATCTTTCATAAATGCGATCGGGAGCCTGGCGGTTTATGCCACAATCTGCAAGTTTCTTGCGTTGCCCTTCGTGTTTCCGGGAAGCCGGACCTGCTGGGAAGAGGCATACTTGGATGCCTCCGATGCTGAGCTTGTTGCCGAGCAGCAAGTGTGGGCTGCCACTGATGTTACAGCTCGGAATCAGGCATTCAATGCTGTTAATGGAGATGCCTTCACCTGGAAGCAGCTGTGGCCTGTTTTGGCTGCCAAATTTGGACTACAATTGCCCCCGCTTCCGGACATGGTGGACGAATCTCTGAGCCTTGTGGAGATGATGTGTGATAAGGGGCCTATGTGGGATGAGATTGTTCGCCTTAATTTTCTGTGCCCGACAAGAATCGAGGATCTGGCAAATTGGTGGTTTCTGGACGCTCTTTTGAGGTTTCCCTTCAAGATTTTGGCGAGCACTGAGAAGTGCAGGGATCATGGATTTTACAGTACGAAGGATACTGAGTCGTCTCTTGGTTACTGGATTGACAAGATGAGGGATGGGAGGCTCCTTCCATGAATTATTCATTGTTGTCTGTTAGTATGAGTATACATGGAATTCACCAGCCACTGTACAGAAATAAATTCTAAGGGCATGTGAGTAGGAAAATAAGTTCATGTCAGTATTGTTGCGAGTAATTGTTTCTACGCGTCCATTCAGTCAAGCTCTCCTTTTAGTTCGGTAAGGGTCGATAGGAACCCCATCCGGTGTAGATCACTTCGTTCATGTGAAATTAAGTTCCTATTTAAGCCTAAGTTGTATTAAATGTTCAAATTTTATTATAAAAGGTTTTAAATTTACTGAAAAGAAATTGAAAAATAATAATTTTAAGTGTGTTTTTTTAAAATGTTTTTTTGGTTTATTTTTTTGATTTAATATGTTTAGAATTTAGGATTTATTGAAATTAATAGTAATTTTAAGTGTGTTTTTTTTAAATGTTTTTTTGGTTATTTTTTGATTTAATTTGTTTAGAATTTAGGATTTTTTTATAAGAAGAGCTTCAGCGTAAATCACATGACAAAGACATTTGTCGACGCGTTTCGAACCAACAAGTGTGGTTCATCGTCAGGACAAGTTGAAGACGCAGATCAGGCCTAGCAAGTTAAATAGACTGAGAAGAGACTCTAACGGCTACCTAACGGCTATTTTGACTCCAGGACCACATAACAGCTATTTTGACTCTAGGACCCAAGCTAAAGATATATCAATAAATTTAATATTATTATTATCTTTGTAATATTAAGTTTAATATTTTATTTCTAGAATTAAACAAAATTAGGTACATCTGAATAACTAACATTATTAAATTTATTGATATATCTTTAGCTTGGGTCCTAGAGTCAAAATAGCTGTTATGTGGTCCTGGAGTCAAAATAGCCGTTAGGTAGCTGTTAGAGTCTCTTCTCAGTCTATTTAACTTGCTGGGCCTGATCTGGTTCTTCAACTTGTCCTGACGATGAACCACACTTGTTGGTTCGAAACGCGTCGACAAATGTCTTTGTCATGTGATTTACGCTGAAGCTCTTCTTATAAATATGACTAATCACAGAAGCCTCAATTCTACAATTTAGGATTTATTGAAATTACAAGTTTGATAGGTGAATTTTTCACAATCAAAGTGTCTGCGGGATTTTTGAGGGTGCTGAATTTATATATGCAATCAGAAAACCAGTTTAAACATTTGTTATAATTTTTTTAGTCGGATTCTAAAGAAAAATTGTTTAGAAACTCCAAAAAATCACACTTGAATACTATTCCTATTGAAAATAAAAACCATTAATAAAAATAAAACTTATTTCTAAAAAATAATATATAATAATTAAAATTTCCATTTATTTATTCAACAAAATATTAATTATAATTTAATATGAGATTTATATATATATAATATAAATAATTAAAACAGTATCCAACATTAAGAAAAGAACATAATAATTATTGAATTGAGGTTTTTGTGATCCATAACAGGTTTATGAGGAATGTTTTTGGCAATAATCACATCAAAATTCATTTGTAGACGTGTTTAGAACTAACAAATGTGGTTCATTGTCAGGACAAGATGAAGAACCAGATCATTATAAATTAAATAGAGAGATCGATCATTCAAATGGCTAAAAAGAAACAACTAATTTTGGCCAAAGGAAATGACTACAATTAACTGGACCAGTGAGAAAATCGCTAAATGACTACAATTAACTGGACTCGATCAAGAGTTGGAAAAAGCTTATTAATTAATTAGTTAATTAATTAATTGGTTAATTTGTTAGATTTAATTATTTTTATTTAGTTTTATAATTAACTCAATATATTCCGTTAATAGTTTACTAAAATTATCATACCTAAATTAAGAACTTAAAATTTTTATTCTCTTTTCAAATTTCAAACTAAATAAACTTGTGAAACTTATATTTATGGGATAAATGAAGTAAATAAAAGTGTTATTAATAAATATATTATTATGGATAATGAAAGTAAAAATAAAATTTATTAAAATTAAATAATTATTATTTAAATTTAAATTAGTTATCCGTTCTACCTATGTATATTTATTAAATTAATGTAGTACCTTTGTTTTACATGTATATTATTTAAATAGATATGCATATCTCTTTTTTTTTTAATTTAAATAAATAAATTTATATAAATAACACATATTGAGGATTATGGGATAGAGTCGGATTGTTACTATCAGAAGTTGGAAAAAGCTTATAAATTAGTTAGTTTAATTAATTAATTGGTTGATTGTTAGATTTAATTATTTTATTTAATTTATAATTAACTCAATATATCCGTTAATAATAATTAAAAATTATCTCATGAATCCTTTTAAATTAAAACATTAAAAATTTTTATTCTCTTTTCAATTCAAACTAAAAAACTTATATTGAAATTTATATTATATGGGATAAAATTAAGGTAAATAAGAAGTTTATTAATTAAATAATTAATAGTTAAATTAAATTAGTTAATGTGTTTTACCATGTATATTATTTAAATAGATATCCATTATCTCTTTTCTTCTTTTTTTCTTTTTTTAAAATAAATTTATATAAATACACATATATGAAGGATTATGGGATAAGCTCGGAAAAAATACATATATAACTTATTATTAAATCATTAATTAAATATATGATTTGTTTATTAATTATATTTGTTTTCATTTAAATGTATGAGTTACTAAAACTAAAGTGGGATAACTAGCAATTGCACCAGATGTTGCAAAGGAAATGCCGTAAGACATAAACTCGAGAAGAATTGTGACATATAGAAGAACATTGAATATAAAAAATAGTAAACAAAATGTTATTCAAAGCTAGATTCTATAACCTTTTCAACACAGATTGCCTCTCAATCTTCAAAGATGCTCTTTCAAGTTCCAATAGCAAATATTTGAACAAAAAGATACTCTTTTTCAATATTGAAGATCATTGAATATAAAAAATAGTAAAAAAGATGTCATTCAAAGATAGAATATAAATAGAAATCACTTAGATATGCCAAATTTATAGATTCTATTACCTTTTCAACATAGATTGCCTCTCAATCTTCAAAGATGCTTTCAAGTTCCAATAGCAAATATTTGATAAAAAAATATACTCTTTTTCAATATTGAATCGTCTCACTTGATCAAAAGGTTAGAGTCTTACCACTTTCTCTTAAGGTGATTGGATTTGTCTTTGCTTTTTTGCATCAAAAGGTTAGAGTCTTACCACTTTCTCTTAATCAAAAGGTTAGAGTCTTACCACTTTCTCTTAAGGTGATTGGATTTGTCTTTGCTTTGTTGCTTAACTTATTCTGGGAATTTCTTATTTCAGGAATTTGGATTGATTTGTGACATAAGAGATTTATTCAAAGTTTTTTTCAAAAATGAAAAATTCAAAATTTACCATTAGATGAACTAGTTTAAAGCAAAACTACTAAATAGATAAATATATCAATAAAGTTGAATAAATAAATATATCAATAAAGTTGGCCCCTCACATAACAACTTTACACTGTTTGATAGTCTTAAACTTGTTACTTTTCCAAATCTATTTTAAAAACATGAAAAAATTACCTATTTAAAATTTTTCCGCACACAAAGTTTTTCTTTAAATTATGTCAACTTGCCCTTTTTCCCTATCCATCCCATATTTTTTTACCAAAAAGTATTATTTTTTTAAATTATATTAACTTGCTTTTTTTCCTATTACCTTTTTTTATCCATTGAGTTTTCCTAGTACCTTTAACCTTATAAAAACGAAACAATAAATATAAAATTAAGCCCTTCTCAATGTTAAAAGCAACGGAGTATATAAAGCGGACTCTTCTTAAAGGTTCATTCTATTTTCAACTGTTGTCCAAATATCAATCAGTTGTAATTAATGCAGAAACATTCCCACTAGGTCAACCATTCTCACAATGATATATTAACCAACATTGACATTTAATCTTAATGAAGAAATATTCTCACTTGGTCCACCATATTCACAACGATGTAATATCCAACATTGACATAATAATTTTAATATTGGAATTCTTTACGGGCCCACCCAAGCGTAAGATGCCATCAACTTCTTGGAATTTGCGTCAATGCTCACCTGGAATTGGACTCTCAACCTTTTCATTACTGCAGAAGTTGTCCTCCCACTAAACCCTAATCTCTAAATTTAGGAACATTTCCAAGTTTCATTTGCTAGGGTAATTTAGTGGGCAAAGTTCAATTAAGGCTTTTTCTATTTTGCGATTCAATGCGATCATCATAATTTGTAATTTTAAGTACCTCATTAATTATTGTGCAAACAATATAACATAGAATAATTTGTAATTTGAAGTACCTCATTGATGCTAGAATTAGCAGTGATTTAATTTTCAGGATAATCCTCACTACTGCTCCTGGTAGGTGTAACAAGGACTTTATTAAGAAATTCCAAAACAGGAAATTTCAAGGGTGTGACCCTGATCCTCTGGTTAACAAAAACCTCATCCATTAATATTTTTAATAGCATAATAAGGAAGTCCTCTAGTCAACAAAAGCCTCATTCATCAATTTTTTAATAGCATAATAAGGAACATAAAAAAAAAAAGAGTTTAGTTTGTTTAAATGTCTTATGGTTTTGTGTTTTTCTTTTTCTTTTGAAATTTGGGGATATACTTTTTAGTGAAATCAATATTTTATTGTTGTTTGAAATGCATTTTCCGAATGTATAAATGAATTCAAAGCTATTAAAAAGCTAGAGACACTCAGCTACACAATTTTAACAGCTCAAATATGTCATTTAAACAATGTTTTTATCAAAATTTAGAAAAAAACTCAAAATACACCCAAATAAAAACAGTAATATAAAATGTTTAGACTTAACTTTTATTTTTAAAAATAATGTTTTCAATTTAACATAAACTATTAATATATAATTGGTCTTTAAAGAATATCTGTAGATATTAAAGAGGATCTATAGATATATCAACTTGGAAATTATTTGGCATTCTTAACTGTTGAATATAATTAAAGAAATTATTATACTTCTTATAATAATCATTTATTTTCATATTTATTTAAAATATTAATTATAAAATTTCAAATTGTATAGATTACTTGAGTTGATCAACAGATAACAGTGCCCACTCTAACATTTAATATTTCCCAATAATACAAACAAAATTTAAAATACTTCAGGAAAACAAAAATGAAAATTATGACTACCTTTAAAGACACCATAATATCTTTCAAAGAGATTGTTCCATAATATGCTCGATTATTAGTGGGTTCAATAAAACAGTGAATGCAATCCAAATATGGTTGAGCCAAGGTCTAATATGTTATACTATTTACTACAACAACACATGGAAATCTACTCTTGTATGAAGAATTTTCATGCTGGTAAAACATAATGGTTTGCATTCCTCTAAATGAAGCTGATACACATAATCAAATGCAATCAACATCAAATTCAACGCAAAGTTGATTGATCTCCATTAAACTGATCCAATGATAGTTAAAAGCAACTGACATCAAATTAAATAGAAAGTTGATTGATCTCAAGCATAAAATTTACATTTCATGACCATCTCCCTAAGAGCATGAACATAGTGAGGATCTTGCAAATAATGTTAGCGTCTTTGTGATAGATCTTGGGCTAGTATATTATTTTTGAAGTGAAGAAATTGTGCCCAAATAATATTTTCATCTTATACTATCACCAACAAAGCTTCACCCAGTGAACTGGGAGTAGTTTTCTTTAACCACATTGAAACATATATTTAGGGCTTACTGGTTATAAAAAGATCAAGATATATACAATAATGGCCAATCTTTCGACACACATACATCAAATATCTATTAAAACATGGCACATTCACACTCTTCTTTTGATTATCGGGTTTCCTTTGAAGATCTATGGCAACGCCCCCTAATATAACAAGAATTATTTTTGCAGGTAGTCATCCTCCATAATTGCCCGCTTAGGATTCATTAGAACATTCAAAATTTAGACTATTTAAGGTATCTATAATTGGAGAATGGATATATTGAGCAACTCTTAGTCCAAGGCTAATAATGTCTAATTTAGGAGGCTATTTATGACAATGACAGATGGAAATGTACACTTGTATAAATAATTTTCCTCTGGTAAAACATAATGGTTTTCATTTCTCTAAATGAAGCTGATACACATAATCAAAATCAATCAACATCAAACTCAACACAAAGTTGATTGATCTCCATTAAACTGATCTAGTGACAGTCAAAAGCAACAGACATCAAATTGAACAAAAAGTTGATTAATCTCAAGCATAAAAGTTACATCCCATGACCATCTGCCTAAGAGCATGAACACAGTGAGGATCCTGCAAATAATTTCAGCCTCTTTGTGATAGATCTTGGGCTAGTATACTGCTTTTGAAGTGAAGAAATTGTGCCCAAATAAGATTTTCAGCTTATATTCTCACCAGCAAAGCTTCACCCCAGTGAAATGGGAACGATTTTCTTTAACCACATTGAAACATATATTTAGGGCAAAGTGGTTACAAAATATCAAGATATATACAATAATAGGAAACCTTTCGACACACACAACTAAGATATGTCAAAACCTAGAACATTCATACTCTGCTTCTGATTATCTGGTTTCCTTTGAAGATCTATGGCATCGCCCCATAGTATAACATGAAAAAGTTTTGCAGGTAGTCATCCTCCATAAGTGCCCACTTAGGATTGATCATAACATTCAAAATTTGCACTATTTGAGGCATTTTCAATCGGAGAATGGAGATATTGAGCAGCGCTTAGTCTAAGGCTAATAATGTCTGATTTAGGAGGTTCAAATTTGTGACATTACAAGTAGCTTTAATTTTGTTTTATAGAAGGCCACCTTAGAACAAACCCAATGTAGGTTAAACAATGGAAACTATAAAACTAAGGCATAATTTATGCATCTTAAATGTTGTCCCCTAATCTGTGGTATTGTAGATCTTTTTAATTTCAACTGAGGAAGCTGGGAAGCCAAAAGTAAATCCACACTTATATGAAACCCACATTTTTAAAGTCACATGGAAGGCTCACACAAGTTGCTACAAAGAACAAAAAGGAGGAGTTTCCATAAAAGAAATAACAAATTTGCCTATTAAGATAACTTGGACCAGGAGATGGTTCCAGTAAAAAACAACAACATCAACACAAAGCAAAATGCACCTATTTCTTTTATAAATATCTTTGGATACACGCAAGGCACTATCAAATAGACTATTCTATTCCAAATAAAAGATTTCTTTAGATAAAATATCATCCCCCAACCCCAACTCGCTTACATCACTAACTGTTATCTCCCCAACCAGCAGAACACCATAAATAATTACAAGAATAAAATATATGATCACAAGGGTATATATGGAAGCATATCAATATGAGTGGTCAGTATTGTAAAAGCAGGAAAAAAAAAATAAATAAATAAAAATAAATAAATAAATAAATAAAATTCTATTAGGACCCATAGGCACTGATGTGAAAATGATAATTATAATGCCTAGGAGTCTGAAGAATGCAGGCGAGAGATAGGAGGCCTAATAAGCTCTAGGTAAGGGGTTTCAGTCCCGAGCCCTGAACTTTACCACAATTAATTAGAAAAGAAATGAAAAGTATTTAGGAGGATCTGTAAAGGCTGTTTCAATAAAACAAAAGGTGATGCCTATTGGGATCAGGATATATAGGGATCACTATGAACATTGAAAACATAAGAATAATTCCGTCAGCATCAACAGACATAACAATAAGAGGAATGCTTATCAATTTCAGCAAGCCCCATTGCAAAACAATGAAAGGAATACCTATCTGCACAGAGAAGGCTTGGTACAACACTACTTACCATCAATGTAACTAAACTCCTTGCATTGGCTAATGGATCCTTGAATGGAACTTTGTACTTCCATTGATGTGCTCTCACTATTCCCAGGTCAATTCCTTACAATGAAATATGACTTAATCCACGATGTTAAACAAAATTTCGAATGTGAATTTGAATAGTCATTCAAATACGTGGATGGTTAAAACATCAAAATCCTACCTCTGTTAAAATAATTTTAGTCAAAGTCTAGACTTCTCCATGATCGATTTCTCATAATCAAATTAGGAAGAAGATTGGTATAAAAAGTCTCGAAGGACTGCCACATAGTTGTACAATTTTAATTAGAATGATTTTACAATACACTAATGGTTAATAAATCTTACAATGGTCTCAACTTCTTAAATTGGTGTGTGAATTGACTTAAAAATTTCACCTCCATAATAATCCATTCTGTGCCCTTTGCAACGTTGTATTAATAGAAAGATTAGAAGCAGTATTAATACAAATTGCAATCCTTACTTCATCAAGGCCTCTTGGGGCCCATCGCAAAGCATTTATTTATCGGAGGTGCCATTTATTTGTTGAGATCTTCTTTGCAATTTGAAAGGCGTGGCCGATGGGCGGATAAATGGTGTGCAATGAGTCGATTTTGGGTTGCAACCAAGAGAGAGCTTTGAAGGGATTTGTTTTAACAAAGCATTTCTTATCTAGGGGGCAGTGACCGAGCGAGAGATTTTGAAGGACTCTGTTTTAGTAGAGAATTTCTTATCCCAAGGGCAGTGGGTTTGCTTATTCGATTAGTTTTTGTAACTGACTCATAATTGTTTTAATCCGATGGTGTAGACCATTTTAATCATCTAACACTAAAATCAACTTTGAACGAGGGAACAAGTGGCATGGGAGGGGAGTTGGTCTGACAAGGAAATGCCTTATGGCGTAAATATGGATTAAATGTGTATCAAATAATAAATTAATTAGTTAATATTTTTATCAAATTTATATAATTTAAATATGTCTTCTTATAATTCTTTATGTTTATAAATAAATTATTAATTAAAGAAATTTTATTAAGAGCCTAACTTTGTAATTATTAAGGGAAGATTTGTATCTTCTTAATTTCAATTTTCTATGAAAGAAAATATATGAATAAGTAAAGGTGAAGAGAACCAAGCAAAAATAAATAATAAATCAAAAGAGAAGGGAACATAGGGGTATTCAAACAATTCATAAGCCGAGGGAGTAAAACAAGAAAGGAAACAAGAGGAGAGGGCGCTAATCTTCCAACCATCATCTTTGTTGAGATTTCTCGACCTTCTTTCAATTTCTATGGCCTCACGAAATTTACGACGATGAAAATGAGCAATCTTAGCAATAACCTTGGCCTCCTCAATACATATATGATGCTTGGTCTTCTCTACATGCTCTGCCAAGGATGAAGACCGTATCCTCACATCAATGTGAGACCAATCAAATTTATTATAAAAATGACATTTTGTAATTTAATATAATTGAAATATTGTATAAGAAAATAACATTTAACATTTTTATCTTTAATTTTAATTATAATAGTATATTTTTATAATTTGGTATGATAAATATTTTATAAAAAGTATTTCTAAGTTAACATATTATTTACGAGTTAAAGAGGTTTGGAAGTTAATATTTTGACACATGTTTTGAAAAATTGAAATTGAGATTTAATGTGGATATACTCAATGCATTTTAAGAGAACATTTTTCATCTTTATCTTTCTCAATTCTACAAATATAACAAATTCTATCAACCCACAATGTTTTAAAAATTATTGAATGCCTTATTCTAATTAGGAACTCATGGGAGTTCTCTTAGTTTAGGGATGTTAATTTTCTTCTTTACAGTAATTAAAATAAAGAGATAGTTTTGATCTTGTAGATTAGATTTGATCACCTCCTTGCAGTTTCTTACTTTTATAGCACCTCTTTTATACTCTAATTATGTATTGCACCATAGTTTCTTATTAAATTTAGATGTAACAATATTTTAAACGTTATCATTATTCTATCAAGTCTTCCCCAATTCCTCAATGATTTGGCTAACACTTGGTATATTTATTCCAACCACCCTTGTCATTGTAGGTGGTTTTGATTGGAGTAGCCATTTATCTTCCATGTTATTTATCTTATTCTTATACATTAAGTAACTAGTGATAGCCACATTGTTGATGGGGTAAAAACTAATTTATGAGGAGGATAAGATAGGGTGTTTTGAATTTAATTTTAAGATTATAAGTTCTAGAATAGTTTTAGATTTTCTCTATATTTATCCATGATTCTTTAGATAGGTTGCAAGCCCAAAATTCACAACCATATAAAATAACAAGAATAATGAGAGTCTCAAAGAGGACTTTATTCTTATTTCAGAGTGAAATATCCACTGATTTATAGTTACTTTTAGGGCCATAATAATATTTCCACCCTCCATTTATCGTTTACTCAATGTTATAGTTCCAATTAAGCTTGTGATGAAGATCAATTTAGAGATATTTGTATAAAATCATTTCCTCCAAAATCTTGTTGTCATACACAAATTAGCATAAGTAATATTTTTGTATTTGACTATAATAACTTTTTTTTTCAGTGTTGGAAGTCATGCATGCACTAGAGCATAAATCCCTGATAAATTTTTGTTGCTTATCAATATCATAGGAACACCTCACAAAAATAAAAATATTGTTGAGATAATGAGGAATGATTATGATTGTTTTGGCTAGAGTTGTGATAACATAATCTACTTCTTTCAAACAGTCTTCCAATTTTTCAATATACATGTCAAAAATGGTGGGGAACATGAGGCAACCTTGCTTAAGTCCTATATTACAATTAATTTCTTTCAACCAACCAAAAAATTTTCTAAGCTTACAAAGAACATTCTCATATGAGCTCATTGCAACAATTGTCAACTTGAAAGGGTTACATTGATGATGATGATGAATACAAGAATAACAATGGCAACATTGGCAATGACAATGATAGTGATAATGATGATGGTGAACATGGCCACAATCAAATTGGTCTATCAAACCTTGAGAAGGTAAACAATTGCTTGGATATTTTTAGAAATTCATTTATGTGCTAAAAATGAATTAAGAGAAGCATTCCATGGTCACCATAGTTTTGTTAAGCTAAAAGGTTACAAAGGTTGGTCATGCAACAAATATTTTGAAACCAAGATCTAATCTCAGTATATGAAGGCCATTCTAAGAAAAAGTATTTTTCATCTTCAATCTCCTATTGTCACAAAGATAATATATTATTTCTTTAGAAGGTGTTTGGGAATTGACCTACCGATCAGGTGCTCAAAATTAGGCTCAAAAATTCAAGTGTCAGAATCTTGATAAACTTATCTTCATATCAAGGAAATTTTCATACATATTCCAATAGTGTGAACGACACTCAAATCCGAGCTCATATGCAGAAGTTAGAGCAAGTCAAAGTTCAGGTTTGACTTGGATACATGGAAGGATTGGATGATGTGGCAAGGTCCTTCAGCAAATGAGGAGGCACCAAGTGGCAAGTTGCTACTGGCCCTGCATGTCGCAAATCTCAATCACAGACGGGTCGACATCAAAAATCAGCCCCAAAGTAGCGAAGGTGTGATGCGATAAGGGAGGTAGGAAGGCTTTGAAGAATCGACTAGAGGCGCAATGCGATGGATCACAATCGCACATCGACGAAGGGAGGTGTTATAGAATCAGACCCTGGCAGGTTTGGGTTGTAATGTGATATCACAAATCAAAACGCGATGTAATGTCTCGCATATACAAGGACCCGGTACTTTGTCGATTGCAAAAGGATCCCAGACATGATACATTTATAAGCTCTAGTAAAGAGTTCGGTTGGGTTTGCCAAATCACAATCTCATATTGCCCACCTGGTTCATAATCCATAAGACCGCAGGACTCCATTGATTGTGATTTGTGATGGATAGTCAGTTCCGATTGATTATGGCCTGCCACATAGCAAAATTCTTGCTCAGTTAGCAGATTTTTTGAGAAAATTTGTGGGTTCTTGTCAGACGTGGAGCAATTTGTGGAACGAATAGTGGGAAAACAAGGAGAGGTCATAACTTCTTCATATTTTCACCAAATTCTAGGTAAAAGGAGGCTAGATGATCATTTTTGGACATTCTGGACCATTGGGAGCAGGTTTCAGAAGCATTTGACATTGTAAACACATACTTTTACACTTTTGAGAATAATAGAGAGGTCCAAACCATTGGAAGATGGACCAAGGAAAGATAACCCATGAGAGGTGAACTCCTTTATCATGTGCTTGTTGTAATGTGTTTTTATGATGTTCTGTGAATGTTTATGTTGTTTTTTAATTTCTAGTTTATGTTAAATTGCTCATAAAATTAACATCAAAACTCTTCATTTTACTTGCAAAAATTAATGAATCCTTAAGCACATTGAAAGAATTTTGTTTATAATCTAAGGAAGATCTTCGCACTGCAAACTAATATTCTAAATCAAATCAATTTGGTATCAGAGAACTAGGGTTTGCTTTGTGAAAGAAGGATTTAATTGTTTGCAAGTTTATGTCATGATTACAAGGTTAAATCTCAAAATAGGTGAAGGAAAGCTGGTTGGAAGACCTGAAGTTGGGTCAAGGGGAAGGAGAGAGAGGTTGCCACAATCTCTAGCACCAGTTCAGCCTCAAGTTGCATTTGAGACTCTAGAGATCATGTCTCATGAAGCAGAACCTACAAACATGACAAAAGATTATAAGACCTCCAGAAAGGCTTTTTTTGATATGAGAGAGATGGTGAAGGTCCTATACGAAGAGAGAAATAGTAGGTTGCAGGGGTAAAGTTCCAAACCTACCAAAGGAGAAGGCTCTTCAGGAGGAGGTAATGGAAAAGCAGACAAACATCCACCCTCTCCACCATCTTCTTCATCTTCTTCTTCACAATTATCTTCATCCCCTTCCATTAACACAACCCTTACTCATACTCATCATCATTCTTCAAAAGGAACTGGTAAATCACCTTTTTTAAAACTTGATGTTAAATTCGAGTTTCCCATGTATAATGGTGAAGTGAATGCATAGAATATTGATAATTGGATTTCTTTAGTTGGAGGTCTATTGCAGGATTAAAAACCTTCAAGAGGATGACATAAATATTCAATTAGCTTCCTTGAGAATGGAGGGTGCAACACTAGTATGGTGGGAATCAAAGACATAAGAGGAGATTAAAAACCATGGTAAGATCTCTATTTCTTGGAATGATTTCGTTGCTGAAATCAAAAAACAATTCTACCCTCTATCTTATATACAGAAATCCATAAAGAATTGGTAGAACTTTAGATAGCTTAAAGGTCAAAATGTGCAAAATTACACCCAAGGATTCAAAAAAAGGTCTTTGATGGTAGGTGTATATTTTCAGTCACAGGACACATTGCTGAAGTACATAAGGGTTTTACACAGTTACCTTAGGCATACAATCTTAATTTTTAATCCCAATAATCTAGATGATGTCTATGTGCAAGCCACTCATCTTAAGGCAAGAGGGAAAAACATCTTAGAAGAAGGTAGTAAAAATTCATTTAAGGGTAAAGAGAAAGAAAAGGGTTTCAAGGGAAAGAAAAATGCATCCATTAAAAAGGAAGGAGAGAAAACAATCTGTAAACATTGTTCTAGAGAGGATCATGATGAAGCTCACTGTTAGAAGCTTCATCCCGAAATGAAACCAAAGAAATTCAACAACAAAGGAAAAGAAAATACTATGTAATCACTCAAGAAGAGGATTTGGGATCTGAATCGGGTGATGGAACAAAAATCACAGTGATGGGGTTTCAAGGAAAGGAATCCATTGCCAACACTATTTCTTCAAACTTACATAATGAAAATCTAAATGAAAAGAGGAGAATAGAATTGTTTCACATAAGAGTGACATCGAAACATGACAAGATTGATATGTTGTTTGATAGCAACTCTCAGGCCAATCTTATCTCAGAAAACATTGTCAAGAGTTTAAATCTGGAAATTGTTCCACATCATAAACAGTATCCTCTTCAATGGGTGTGTCAAAATGCACAATTGTAGGTTACGAGAAAGAATAAGATCAGATTCACCATCACTGCAAAATTCATAGATGAAGTGGAGCTTGACGTTGTGCCATTAGATATCTATGGCATTGTTTTGGGCAGCTTATACCTTTATGATAGAAAAGATATCTTCCATTGACATGAAAAAAAATATCATTTATTAAAAAATGGAGTAGAATATATATTTTGAGAGCTCATAGAAAAAAAAACAAATCTTTCACTTGTTAATGCAGGGTAGATGAAACGACTGGTGAATTTAAGCAATAATTTTGTGCTTCTCATGATGAAACCCAAAAATGATGTTGATAATGAAGCAATTAAAGTTTGTGATTTGAATTTGAAATTTGAATTGGTTGACGTAGTTAACCAATATGATGAAATGTTTCATGAACCAAAGGGATACCTCCCAAGGGAGGAACCCAACTCGAGATACAATTGCAACAAGATTGTCGTCTTCCTAACATTGGCATGTATAGGATGTCAGTGATGGAAAGCACATAAATTAAGACGCAAATCTAGGGATTGTTTAATAAAAGGATCATTCAACCTACTCCTTTACTGTGTGGTGCACCTCTTGTTTTGGCACCTGAGAAGAATGGTAAGCATTTCCTTGAATGGAATTCAAGAAGTGGTTTTCATCAAGGTAGAGTTGTTGAAGAGATATTGGGAGATGATGTTTAAAACTAGACAAGGTTTGTTTGAATGACTTGTTATGTTTTTCAGCCTTTTCCATGCTCCTACTTTTACGCATATGAAGAAAGATGTGTTGAAGCCATTTCTAGACAGGATCGTCTATTTGGATGACATTTTCATTTTCATAAAATTTCATTATGGACATGTCATGTGGGAGAAAAAATACTTGATGTCGTATGTCAAGAACATTTGTTTCTGAAGATGTCAAAGTATATGTTGACTCCATTCTTGTAGACACAGGTGATGGAATCATACATCCCCGTGAAGCCATAGATGCCTTTTCTCTACTTGTAATTTACGCAGGAAGGCTCAAGATAGTCATTTGGATAAGAGGTTTTTTGGGAGAAGCCCAATGTTGAAGGAGAAATTTTTTTTATTTTTCTTCTATTTTAGTTCATTTTCATTTGTTGGCAGTTGTGAAAAAGGTCTTCCAGTGGGGAGGCAAACAACAAGAGGCATTTGATGCTTTAAAAAAAAAAGATTAGTATAAGTCCAATACTTGCTTTTCCAGAATTGAGACAGTCATTTAAGTTTTAGGTTGTTGTATGTGACTATGCCATGGGCACAACAATTTTTCAATGTGGTAAGCCCATTTCTTTTCATTCAAAAATTTTTGATGATAAAGTGCTTAAGTTGCAGCGACAAAGGCACTTCCATTGGATGGGTTTTTTTATACTATTCCACTCAATCAAAAGGTATAAGAAAGGTATAAGTGACAAGTTTGTTGATGTAATTTCTAGGCCTATATTTTTTATAACTACTTTGCTCAAGCATCATTTTGTTTTACATAAAAGTTATGATTAAAAACTACATACTTTCAAGATGTATATTCAAGCTTGAGTCATAGGAATCAAGTGGAGGAATTTATTTACCATTTGCATCATAATGTATTGTATCATCTTGGTAAGATGGATGTTTCTATTGATAGTAACATGGACAAAGCCAAAGAGTTCATTGAACGAATCCAAATGGTACATCAAATAGTGCATGAAAAACTTGAAAATGACAAAGGCAAGTACACAGAAAGGCACGATAAGCATCGTGTATATCACAAATTCGAATTCAGTGATCAATGCATCGAGATCGGAAAGGTGAGGGAGTTGTACCCTCACCTGCTAAGCAATTGAAAGTGATCTTTTGGTTGTCCAAAAGGCTTCTAGTGGGGAGGAGTGATCAGGTTCTCAAAATTATGCTCAAAAATAAGTCTCAAAATATTGATAAACTTAGCTTCAGATTGAAGAACTTGTCATTCTAATTCCAACTGTGTAAACGACATTCAAATTCGAGCTCATATGCAGAAGTGAGAGCAAGTCAAAGTTTAGGTTTGATTTGGACACATGGCAAGATTGGATGATGTGGCAAGGTCCTTCAGCGAATGAGGAGGCACCAAGTGGCAAGCCACCATTGGCCCTACATGTTGCAAATTGCAATCGCAGGTGGGTTGTCATTAAAAATTGGACCCAGAACAACCAAGGTGTGATGCGATAAGGCAGGCAGGAAGGCTTTCAAGAATCGGCTGGAGGCGTGATGAGATGGATTGAAATCTCACATCGGTGAAGGGAGGTGTTATAGAGTTAGCCCTCGACAGGTTTGGGTTGCAATGCAATACCAAAATCACAAATCACAACATGGTGCAAAGTCTTGCATATATAAGACCCTGGTACTCCGCTGCTTGTGAAATGATCTTGGATGTGATACATTTATAAGCTCTAGTTAAGAGTTATGTCGGGTCTTTCGACTTACAATCGCATATCACCCACCAGGTTCATAGTCCATAAGACCACAAGACTTTTCTTATTGTGATTTGCGATGGACAGTTTGTGCTGATGGATTATTACCTGCCACGTGGAAAAATTCTCGCTTGGTTAGCGGATTTTTGGAGAGAAATTGTGGGTTCCTGTCGGATGTGGAGCAATTTTTGGAACAAATAGTGGGAAAACTAGGAGAGGTCATAAATTCTTTATTTTTTCACCAATTTGGAAGCACAAATGAGCTAGATATCCATTTTGGGACATTCTAGACTAATGGGAGTAGGTTTCAAAAGCATTTCAACATTGTAAACGCATATTTTTACACTTTTGAGCATAATAGAGACACCTTAGCCATTGGAATCTAGACCAAGGAGACGTAGCCTAGGAGGGGGTAACTCATTTATCATGTGCTTGTTGTAATCTGTTTTTGATGATGTTATGTACATGTTAATGATGTTGTTCAGTTTTTGGTTTATGTTAATTGCTCGTAAAATTAACATAAGCTCTTCATTTTACTTGGAAAAATTGATGAATCCTTAAGAAAAATGAAAGCATTTTGTTTATAATCTGAGGAAGATCTTAGCACTACAAACTAATATTCTAAATCATATCACCTACACCATATTTCACTATAGATATCATGAAAATTGGTTCTTATTTTTGCAAGGTTTAATTTCTTTTTTACACTTATGAGAACAAAGACATACTTTCCATATTCTAGAATAGGGTCACTACAACATAAAGAGGGGTTTTAAAACAATATTTGAGATAATTTTTTGGTAAATTGTCTTAAGCTGAGAAAAAAAAAACACTTGTGTATTGTCTCTTAGGAGGCAATTTTTTTGGGTAAATATTCTTAAGTTGATACAAAAGAAAACTTGTGTATTGTCTTAAATATTGTCTTTAAGCAAGGTCTCAAATTAGTGTCTTAAAAAATTGTCTCTATAAATACAATATATAACACAAGTGTTATTTTTTGTTAAGAGACAATTTCATTTTTGTCTCTCCAGAGACAATAATTTGGATTAAAGACATATTGTCTTTATAGAGACAATATGTCTTTTTTCTCTTTAAAAACAATATAAAACAATGAATCCAGAAAAAATATTTCACCACTGATATAAATCAATATAAAATGTATTTAATTAAAATAAAAACCTATATCATTGACTAATTCATATTAGGGCATAGTGGAATCAAACCACCAACATCTTACATGTAAAGAAAGTGCTTTTCCATTGAGCTAGTGCCCTTTAATGAATTATGTGAATAGGTTGGGAAGTTAGAGGATGTGGTAGAGATACAAGAGGTGATGATGGAGATTTAGGAGAGTTTCTAAGATGAAATGAATAGGATGAAGTAGGTTGAAATTTCACATAATTGGTAGTATTAACATGATCTTGTATAGATGCTTGTATGTATAATAAAGTATCACATCGATTACTGATCTACTTACCTTATATTGATCTCAGTCTGGTAAAGGATAGTGTAACATTTAAGTCATACTAATATGTACTAGTAACACGTACATGTTTCGCTATATAATTGGCGTGATTAGTGCTATTTGTTATGGATAAGTAAGAGCATTATAAATGTACGTAATAGAGATAGTGATATAACTAATACGATCAAGTAATGTGAATAAAGATATGTCAATAACTACGAGTAATAAGAGTTGTATGCAAGCGGAGTCCCAGTCAGGTATGAAGAAAAAATAAAACATAAGGTGTAGCTTGTTCCTCTAAACACTTAGTTGTTGCAAATGTTTTGTTTTTGATGATCAAATACATACTATCATATATCAGTAGAAAAGGGTTGGATCTAAATCCTTGGTTAAAATTTAAATGAGACAAATATTTTTCATGCAAAAGAATATAAATCACAAGGTCATATTTCTATTACTATTAGAATTTTCTGGAAGTTCCAAGACAATCATCCTGGTTCAAGCATTTAGAAAAGACTTGAACTCAATATTATTTTTTGGTTTGGAAGAAAACACGACCTTGCATTTTACAGTAAGTTTACGAATGTTAAAATAATAAAAATTTGGTTAGAAGGAAGGGAACATGTTAATATAGCCCTTTAGTTTTCAATAAAAAAAATTTAGCCCCACCTTTCAACAAATTTTTTTGAATAATGAAATGCATTTTGGAAGGAATATGGAATTACTCATCAGTGAAGATAAAAGGAAAACCTCAAAAATTTAATCTTTAGATGAAAAATATATTTGAAATTCTCATACAAAAAGAGCCATACAAACAATTCAATTTATGTTAACAACTCTTTACAATATTAGTTTAGAAAGCTTGAACTATTAAGAGCACTAGATTATGAAGACCACTAATTATAGAAACCCATAGAAATATCATTCATACAGTTGGAAAGGGAAACTCTCTATTTCAAATGAATTTCCCACAATATCATGCGAGAAGAGATAATGGGAAGAAAGAAAGACTGTTGTCACAAAGGTAGAAATCTACAATCTCTGAGGACCTCCATAATAGAAGTAGTTACCCCAAGAACTGTTGTAGCCTCTCTGATTATCATAGAAGTTCTGACATTTTAGCTAAAACTAAAAGAAGAGGGGTTAACCTGATGCCCACTTTCATTGAGTGAATCCAGATATGTAGACTTAGGCATCCAGTGAATGAGTCATGATCCCTATTCCAAAGAATCTCTTAGCTCTTGTTAGGACTGTAATAACAATGGAAATAATATTATGTTAGGTAATCATAATCAATGATTAAGTTCTACTAGTAATCACAATTCATTCATTATAACAACTTATATAACTTGTAATGTAAATTGTCTTAATGGTGTGTAAGATATGTGGTCTATTCACCACACAACAATGATATATTGGAAAAAAGGAGCTTCTTAATCAAATTATAAATAAAAATTAAATTTAAAATGGAAACAATGGTTATATTCTACTAGGAAAAAGGGAATAAATCCACCACTAAAAATGTATTAACATTGAAGAGGAAATATTAATCAAGTCCAAGAATCCTCGCTAACACTATAATAACTATCATAGAGGGGGCCTTGACTCCTTAGATAAGCACTAGAAAGGGCTATAGTAGCTATGGATTAACTTTATGCACACATAAAAATGTGAATACGAACCATGCTCGAGAATGTTTAATTAGACAATAGTTTGAATAAAAGAAATAATTTTTTTATTGTATTTTGTACATAGCTATACAAGAATAGCTTCTCTAATTTCATTGTGACTCCTAGATTATATACTAAAACAATATATATATTTATACATTTGAGAACCAATGGTTCTAAATCTTTGTTATGAGCTAGCTATTAAGAAAATATTATTTGTATCCTTTGCATCCGGAACAAGGAGTTTCAGGTTCATCAACCCATGACCAATGATGTTCCTAATAAGACAAGTATATGAATATCAAAGAAGGCAGAACTTGGTTAAAAAGCCTACGACATTTGTATAATTAATATAGAGAGAGAAGGTACTAAATCTTGAAGTGTGCTTTGAAATCTACAATTTTAAGCTCTAATAGTAAACAATCTTTACAAATATGCAAGGAATACTCGTAGACTTGTGACTTATAACCTCAAAAGCAACAAACTAAATGATGCTTTTAATTCAAATTTGACATGTGAATTTCATCCAATGGGAGAGAACGAATAAGAGAAATTTAACAAGGCAAGTATAAATCAAAGTTTGTTAACACCAAAAACATTCATATCGAAATGAAAAGAACTAGGGAACACTTGGAGAATGTCAAGATCTCTATTTATCAAAGCTGCAAGTACATAGTCTGATGATCTCAGTTTAACACACTCCAATAAGAACTCATGGGGCCATACAACTCAATTCTTAAATTTTCTTTCCTCACGTCATTTCAATATGTTCATGTCAATGATTCTAAATGAATTCAATCACTTGACATGAAAGATATGAGAAAATATGAAATATCTAAGACTACGAAAATGGAATAAAAAATCATCCATGATTTTTTCACTAACCTGCAATCTTCACCTACTCTTATACTTGAACTTGGACCTATTGATATATTACTCCCCTCAAAAAAATCCTTGTACAATGATAGGAGGGAGGATGCACACAAAATAAAGCTAAATTTAGGGCCAAACGAGATATCCTAGGTAGACAAGCAAGTGGACATAAGATTGAGACCATAATGTTCAATATGGAGCACCTTCCTTAACTTTGCATGATTCACCATCCCTATCCAAATTTGGAGCAATTTTGTGATGCTAAAATCAGCTACCTTGCCCACCAAGCAAGGAAATTACTAGGAAATAATTTGTTGGTTTACAACAGTTGGGAAAATTTAACAAGAGAACATTCCTTAGCACCCCAATCTTGCTGAGAGTAGCTCATGTGTAATCAACCAAATCAATATTAAGTGAGGGCATCAATAACACTGACATAAGAGATGTCATCTTCTAAAATAACATGGTAATCAACCTCTGTCAAACAATGTTTATCCCTTCCTCAAAATAGAACAAAGTTCAAACTAATGCACAATCTAACCCACAAAAGTTTGAATGAAAGAACCATTCTTTAACTTAGAATCATTTATGCAACATGATGAGGTTATCCCCTAGTGGAAGCACACATTTCTTTAAGGTCCAAGTTATATTCATAGTTTCTAAAACTAACTCCTAGAGAATCATCTAGAATGAAATAAACTAGAGAAAGTTGCCATTGCTATAATAAAAGCAAGGTGAACACAACTATGGCTAGTTGCCTCTCTGGAGTTAGAAAACGTGCTTACTTGATAAGCTATACAACACCCCTTTCCAATCTAAATTTAGGCTCAAGACAAGGTCCGAGGTTTAAATTAATTGTACTTAAAGAAAGTGTCCTTCACCAAGCCATGAAGATAAGGTTGTTTTTTCTTGTTGGTACCTTCATATAAACAATCCATACGACATCTACATCAAAAACACTTTGCCTTATTAATATGAAATGGCCCAGTAAACACTCAGAAAACCATCTTTTTCTTTCATCAAATCATCTTAAGTTATTGGAGTCCAAACAACACTTGCTTACTAAGTAGGAAACCCCCAAAACAAAATCAGTCTTCTAAATAACGCTACTAGGATATTAAAGCATGACCATATTGATTTCCTACAAATATTATACAAAACCAACATGTTAGGTGCAATTCTAATTGGTAAAACGGGTATAAGATTTCATAAAAACACTAAAAAAAGCTAACATGTCACCAAAATTTAAGGAACGTATGCCAACTTCCAATCACTAAGATTGTTGTTCTTTGTTAACAACAATGTCAAATCATTAAGTAAACTGATCTTGGCATTTGCAAATAATCCCTCTTCAATATTGATGGCCAAATACATTTTGTTTAATGCCCAAGAAGCCCTCCACATGCCTTGCTTATAAAACAAACAACCTCTTAATGCCTTGCTTGCTAACCAAACAACCCCCCACAAGTAGATACTTCATCTTAAAAAATCAGTAAAATCACCTTCGTGTGGTGTGGCTAGGAGTTATCTAAGGAAGTAAGCTACGTCTCTCTATGAAACCCATTGCTATTTTTCCTGAAACTAAGTCCGATATAATTGAAAAGAACATCAGGTACAAGTTTATTTGTATCTCTAATAAGAAGTGGCTACAATGATCTTGTGATAAGACCTTTCTCTAAGTTGATATTATCATGCAAATTATCTAAAGAAGGTTAACATGAGCGTCTATCATGATTCATGATCATAATTTTATGGATTAACATGGCTCACGTATAAAAAACCACAAAACTCCTCAAGGCAACAAAAACACTGACCAATTTATTTCACATAAAATAACTTACACGATAATTCTATCCATACACACACACATACATAAATGAAGGCCCACACTATACTTGAGCACCTACTAAAGTGAAATTTTCTTAAACATTAACATTTTCTTTAATGTTTGTAAGAAATGTACCTTTTAAACCAAAATTATGCTAATTTCCCATGGAGTGTAGTCTAGCACCAGGGTGGTTAGGCTTGTATTGACAGAAAGCACAAGTTTCAGTTGCCACTATGTGGCAGAGACTATATATACACAAAAAATTAGGCTTATGCAATGTAGCTAACCAGGAAATCATGCTCTAGCTCTACAAGAAATTGGTCTGTTTGGTGGCTCTAAGTTAAATCCATGTTAAGGCCAAGTAAGGACTTTGTCAAACTGCTATACTAGCTTCAAAATGGGCCCTATGAACAACTATCAGTTCTCTATTTCTTAATTTAGAATTGTGGTTTGTAACCTCTAGCTACACCTTCTTTGGGCCCAATATCCAATAATGATACAATAAATCTATCTAATAACTCTCACTTTTGTACAATCCAATGCATGGGTCTTTGCATGCCATATCAAGGTCTGTCCCCTATACTTCATCTATGGGATTTCAATTGTACCATCCCACTTAGCTAACAAACATAATGAAGTCTAAAGGTCCATAGCTTGGAAGGCAAGGGATATTGAAATCCTGTCCAGTCGCCAACTATGGGCCATTAAAATACAAACTTTATTAGATCTCAATAGATAGGGATTATGAGGGGGTAGCCAAAATAATAACCACCGCTTGGTTCCACTAAATGTGCCTTTACCCACTAGAATACATAGACTTGGTAGCCATATACCGCTTCAAGAATTTCTCTTTGTGAGGGACTGCTATTGACTTATACGGGTAGGATGGGAGGGATTGAATGGAAGGAAGGGGCATGGAGGACTTAGGGTAATGATGATGGGAGTGATATCCACAACAACCTTGGCATTGGTACTACTAAGGTAAATTTCCTTCTTAAATTTCAATAAGTTTAGTCTGTCCACCCCACCCTCGGTCTATTTGTTGGTTTTTGTCATCCTTAGGACCACCCCTATCAAAAAATGTTGGCTGGTCATCAATATACTATGGTGTAAAAGAATTCTACATGAAAAAAGAATGGTGTTTGAAATATATTGCATGCATCAATATTTTGTCATATACCCGCATATTGAAGAGTCTTTTCTTCTAAAATGTTGTAGTTTCTTATTGGAAATCACAAGGAAAATCAATGATCTTTGGACTTACCAAGACCATCTCAGTCATTAACCACAAAAATATGATATTAATTGGGCACACAATCAAAGTAAATTTCTTTGAATTTAAGCCATAGCCAGACTCAAATATTTACTCTACAAAGTCATGTCTTTGGAAGACATAAGTTGAAATTATTTTTTTATATTATTGATCTGAAACCCTTACAATATTTCATTCAACTAGCAAAGAGGTAATGAGAAGGTAAAAGTGAGTAATTCATAACAAACATTTTGGAGCTTGGGTAGCTTTCTTCATCAAATTTCTTTCTAAACATAATGAAACAAAAGTTATATTTTTTAAATTAGATGACCTCGATTCTGGACCCTCACATGGGAGCCAGATGCTTCATCACTCCATTTCCATAATAATCTCTATAATATATCATGCAAGCTCCACTCCACACCATTCCACATAAAGATGCAACATACTAATAAGCTTATATGGGAAACAACTGTCTCTCTCGCCCATAGTATGTGTCAGTATAGACTGGTGAAGCTTCAAAGAATTCTATGGTGTTATTTGGGCACCTATAATTCTTATTGATAGTAGTAGTAGCCTATAATTTAAAGTATCCTTTAATCTTGGAAAGGATGATAAAGGTGCTCTTCCATGATCTCGTTCCAAGTATCCTTCTATCCTAGAAAGGATGATAAAGGTGCTCTACCATGGCTTGGTTCTTTAGGGAGAAAGAGAAGAAATGCATAGGGCTTCATCTTATTCAATGGAGGTAGTGTCAGGACGAAAAAAAATAAGGTACTCCTCAAAGCATCCTTTTGATTGAAGGGGTTGGGAGGACAATTAAGGGGTTGGACCAGGCTAATCCACTTTGTAGAATATCCTTGCTTTCATCCTTGTTAGACCCAAGTATTTTTAATTTTTTTTTTTGAATGAAAGAAAGAGACCAACTTTTTAGTAGAGCTCTGGACTCATTCTTCTTGGTTTATAAAACCCACAACATTTGGTTTTTTTTGCAGGTAAAACCTAGTTGGGTTGGGCATGACTCCATTTCCTAGGGTTAAGATAGTAAGAAAGGGTAAGGGTGAGGTTTTTTGATCCGGTCCTGATAAGTTATAAATATCCCTTACTTCTGCTTCCCATTCCCATGATTCTAGGATATGATTCATGGCCAGAACCACGGTTTGTAATCGGTTCTCTAAATGGTTCTCCATCAGGTGAGGAGAAAAAAAATTATTATTAAGGGTTAATGCAAAGGTGTGAAAAATACGAGGTTTATGAAAATAGAACAACCTTTGGGTTTCCTTATGAAGGGGACATAAATTTATGCTTTTGATTACGCAAAACCTCTAGTTGAGGGGGCACAGACATAAATTTCCCCATTTGGCGACTTAAAGTGAATTTTTTTCTCAGAATATTGCCATTTCAGGATTTTTCTCTATGAAAGGCAGGATTTAATCGATTGCTTCATGGTTGAGTTCCTTTATCTTTGTCAAATGATACCTTTTACCTTTGATTCACTTAAATGCTGAGTAAGGGAAGGCATTGGGAATGAATGGGTGGAAACCATCCAAGAGGTGTGGGAGAAATAATAGTTGAACTTCGCTAAGGAAGGGGTAGTTATTTATGTGCACCTGTTTGGTAAATGGATAGGGTGTTGGGATGGTATTTAGCCATAAAGAAAAGATAGAGAAGCCAGTTACTATGACACATAATTCAACAACTACATCAACAAGCAACCCAGAGCATCCACAATCAAGCAACGCATCTAAGATACTTGAACATTACTTCAACCAGTAAAACTATCAAATTTTATGTTACACATTTTCTTATTTACTATGGACATAATTTTCTTAAAGCATACATTTCTTTACTTCTAACTCATGCCAATGACATTCAAAGAAGAAAGAGACAAAATAACAAATGGAATTGAGAGATCTTGGTGGAAAAACAAAATCTATTCCCTCATCTTTGGTGGCTAATCACATAGATTTTTGTGGAGACTTGCTAACTATAATCAAGCCTCAAAATGAAGTTGAAAATGTGGTTTGGGTGGGAGAAAAATCACAATGGATTGGACTACTCAACATGATCTCAAGCTCACTAACAAATCATGCCCATCGTCAAGAGGGTTAAATTTCAATTCAGAATAGCAAGAAACTGGACCATCATTTGCAAATATCTTAAGTACAAAGACGACCCCATAGAAATTATTTATATATGTATGATAATAATTAGTGGGGTTCATGGCCTTGCTACCCAGAGAATTTACAATCAAGTAACCAGAGCCCACTAGTCATAATGTTTTGGCACTCAAAATGGCCTCACTAGATTTGCTCTCAAAATGGTTAGACCTATCAGTTCAACTAGTTCTAGTACAGTCCAATAACATTGCTACTATTATTTAGAACATCTCATAGTTACCTTTGACAGAACAAGGGAGGAGTTTGGAAACATGTCACAAAACTCTTATTGTTGAAGCAAATAAATCTACCCTGCAACTATTGTTCAAAACAAGTTGAGATTCAATGCATTGCAAGTATGGATAACATTTTTATGTTAGGTCTTAGGGAGTATAAACAGTCATAGGGGGCTGGTTGAAATGGTACAAAAACATATTCCTAGAAATGTTGACTTTCTCTTTAGTGAAGTGTCAAGATTTCTAAGAAGATGTTTTTGAAGAATGATTTGTCACAAGCATGCAAGGGATTCAACCATTGTGACAAGTCACATCTTGAATACTATGAAGTTTAGAGATCATCGATTTTCATTGGAATGAAAATAGAAGTGTCTATTATAAAAATTACCTTTCCCTATTTGGGAAGCCTTTGTTCAAAGTTTTTGTGCATGGGGTACTCTCCCAACTTATGAGAGACATTAGGATGTATTTTCCCAAGAAGGAACAAGATGAGAACTAGTTGTTTCCTAAAAAGAAAAAATGTGCAAGATCATGTTCTCATCAGGAAGATTAAGAAAGGATGGAAGAAGAAATATGAAAAGGATAACAAAAGGCATCTTCCCTTGACTCTGGTTCTAGGAAAAAGAGTCAGGTGACTTTTGTAAGTGTGACAAGAAACAATACTATGCTATGAATGCTCAAAGAAGAAAGTATTTAGAAAAGGTAATGGTAACAAACACAAAAGAAAATTGTAGTTAATGCAAATATTTTAACTAAAGTGAATGGGTTGGCATCCATATTAAACACTGCAATTTCCCAAATTTCATTCATTTCTACATATTATCACTTGGAAACACTTTTCATATTTCAATGAAAGAAACCAAAGTTGTTTGGATAACTATTAAGAACTAAGTCCCTCTAACTGATGAAGCTCCCTATGAATTTAGAATTGTTGATACCAATTTGAGGGTGGTCTCCCTAGATGCTTTAAGGCTTCAACTTTGAATTCCTAGGGGAAATTAGCAACCCAAATCTCCAATAAAACTTGGTGATCTTCAACAAGATTTTCAGAATTTGTAGTTTTTCTCTTTAAATTAGTTATAACAAACTTTAGAATGATTAGAAATGTCAAAATAATGCAGAAAATTCACAAATTTTCTATAAACTCCCTTTGTTTTTGGGATAAAATTTGTAGAACAACTAATAAAATTGACGAGAAACACAATGAAAACTCTATAAGTCATTGTTTTATTGTTTATATGAGATATACATCTATTAGAACTTGAAATTTACCAAGTGATTTGTATAAAAATAAATAAAATAAACTTTAATGTAACATTAGGAAATCTACTCACACTGTCATCTTGGTTGTTTCATCACACTATGAGGTGGGGGCCGGGTGGTTTTACTAGGAGGTCTAAAGGCTTTGATTCACATTGTTTTTCATAAATTAGACCTTTGATTAATGAAATAATTAATTGATGTTTCTAATTAGGAAATTAAAATCATCAAGTTATGATGTAGACAAACACCAAGGTAAATCCGATGAATTGAATTGTTGTTTGAATCTGTTACAAGGAAGTTTAAATTTGCAATGGTCTGTTGCAAATATGAATTGATTATACTAAATAAGGAAATGATAAAATATGTGATAAAGTGGTCCAACACTCTCCTATCACCTACGTGGACTAGTGCCTTGATGGATTGGATTGTTGGAGAAAAGAGAGTGGAAATTTGCTACGTGAACTTATTAAGTTCTATTCTTGTGGATGAATATGAGAATAATAATGAGAAGTAAATAATAAGAAGAGTGCCATAATGTCACATGCTCAACATAAAACATTGAAATTGATAACTAGAGGGAAATTGATAACAGGGATATCTAAGCATTACCAACATCAAAAAATTTCATAAAATAGATATCAACTTTGCAAATTCAATAATACCGCTTATCTACACTCCTGCTCACTCCTCAATGACAAAAATGATATAATGGATGAAGGATCTCCAACTTTGTATACTGAAAATATCCCAGGACACCTAAATAGGCACCATCCTTACTATGGAAAGGATATTCAAGATTTTGGAGGGAACTCTTTTAATGATGTTCCACATGTACTGGCATTTATGAGGTATATCTCAGAATTGGAATAAATACATGAAGATGTCATGATCAAAATATTTATGCTTTCTTTGGGATAATAGCGTAATGGCTCGCTCAAACATTGTTGTAACCCAAAGAGCATACATTCTCTCAAACATCTAGTTGAGATCTTCCTCAAACATTGTCACCCACGATTTCAAAAATTTGATGATCATGACCAACACTTGTTGGTAGCATTGCATTAGGAAGGCCACCTTTGTCTTTTTGTAGGAAATTATGGCATCCATGAGGATAATGATAGAGATTTTGTCGAGGAAGAAAACCCTGTGGTGCTAAGTGAAGGAATTGATGAAGATGGAAAGATATTGTAAGAAGAAGATCTTCCTCATCTCCTTCAACATGATGATCATCCAGATAAGAAAGACAATTTAGAGGGTGAATATCTATACTATGATGGTGCTGCTATTGATATGAATAAAGTGTTGAGCTCAAAATTTGAGGAAGTTAGCATGATTGGCATCATTTAAAAGGCTAGCCTACTATAGATCTAGAAGAAGAATAACACAATAGCCCTGATACTACTTGATCCAAATTCATTATTTGTGCAAAGCAAAGGAAGATAATATGTTGTGTGTTTTGAATCTAGTGCTATCTATGATGAATATGAGCATACAAATGACATTAAAGAACATTTCTTAGATTCAGATGTGAGACGCTTTATTTTCCCAGAACTCAACATCAACACAACTAATGGGATGTGTGATCAATCCAACCCCAAGGAAGAGAATTACATGGTTGTTTATGAAGAGGATAATCAAGAAATTTCTAAAGGGAGCATACCAGATCAACCTTTTGATGAGGGATCAATTCTACTTTTCTATTTTGTAATGATGAAATTCTTACCTCCATTTGATGAGAACTATGACAAATATGAAGAAAATCTAGTTTCTGATACCTCAAATGATATGCATTGGGAAATTACAGAAGTACAAAGCATTGTACAACATGTAATGATAGGTTTTTTCTTTTTTGGAAAGTGAGAGAAAGGTTTTCTCATAGTAAATAGTAAGGTAAAAGGAGAGGGTGAATGGGATGAATTTGTTTATGTTTAGTTATCATATACCATAAATTGATTGACAACAAAGATTACTAGAAATTATAGTGAAGAGCAGAATGTCTATAATCAAATTGTCCACTGAAATTTCTCAAAGAGACCCTGAAATCTTGGTTTCCATCTCTCTTCTCTATGGAAGAAATGGAAATTCTCAAGATGTCATTACATATGATGAAATTGTTGGGAATACGAGTTGTTGAAAATGGACCATTCAGGAAAGAGGTGATAAGGATATGAACATATTTTCATTTTGATTTTAATGTGTATCTATTTTCAACAATAATCAAACACAATGGAAATGGATATTGGAGTCTAGAGATGATGAATTGGTTACTTTGGATTATGGAATTCAATTTTGTAGATTTATCTTAAGAGTTTGGAGCTATCAAGTGATCCAAAGAAGGATGTGTGTTCCCAATAGGACCAATATGTTACTCCGTGTCTGCATGAGGGCACCATAAGAAATTTGTATCTAAAAGTTATCCCACAATTTCTAGACAAAGGAGATCAATGAAATGTTTGGGATTCTATTACTATGATCAACCTCTACCAACTCTGATGATAGATATGACAGTCTATGGGCTTTCTCCTAAATTATAGACAAGGATATGGTTTGAAATAAACTTATGGGTAGTTGGATTTAATATAGAGGAAGATAACTAAGATAATTAATCCCGAGGCTAGAACATCACCTAGTATAAGTGATGATCCTAAAACGAAGTGTAACCTAGTGTGATGAGTAGACTGGGTATTGTATTTCGAAGCATTGGGGTGTTGTTTGAAATGTATAACCATTATTTCACCCTACAACAACGTTTTCCACATGGATAATGGAGATATTAGATAGTTGTAAAAACTAGGAAACATTTGAAGTAAATCTTCCATGACTTATAAAGCACTAAATGACTACTAGTTCTGTAAAATTATTGTGGGGCATGCATATTAAAGCCTAGTCAAGGGAGAACGCAATCTTGAAACTTAATATAAATCCATCATAGTGTTGTGTCCTGAGAATGAGAAATACATCTATATAACTATCTCATTACTTGACATTGTTTACGTGGTATACCTGTGTTTGGATATACTTGAAAAATACTAACCTATAGTAAATATGTAACAACAAAGGGATGAATTTCAACAATTTATGAAGCAGGCTAAGTTAAAAAATGCAAATAACACTACCCGAGACTTTGGTTTGGATACAAATAAAATGGTCTAAAAAACATGTGCAGAGTTGAAGTATAAAGGGAGGTGTAAAAATAAATGAATTGACACACATGCCATCAGTGAACCTTTCACTCATTGGAACTATAACATAATAAGTCTGTTTGTGTTTCACTTTAATTAAAGGTTTCTGAGGACATATATATATAATATTATATATATATATATATATATATATAGATATAAATATATATATATAGATATATATTTATATATATATATATATATATATATATTATATATATTATATATATTATATATTAATATATATATATATATATATATATATATTATATATATATATATATATATAATATATATATATATATATAATATAGATATATTATATTGAGGGTTTTGAATTGCAATGATCTTTTGTTCTGGGTGAATCCTGACTTAAGTTTGAGTAGGCCAACCTTTGGAAGGTTATTTAAAAACAATTTTGATTGTGGGCTAACCTTTCTAGGAGTTGTTTTCTTGATGTAATTTCATTTGTTTAAAGATTTATGTTCATGTATCAAAGAGATCATGAGGGTGTTTGACGGGTCCTCCTATTTTTTGGGAACCTTAGCAATCATTCTCAAAAGCCCCAAACATTCACCTTAAAGAGACTTCAGAATCATAGTGTGTGGCATGTTGGAAGGTCACATGAAAGGTTAGAAATCAAACATTGTCGTCATGGAGGAGTATTTGGGGGTATAAATTCCAAGTTTGGCAAGCCTTTGAAGGCTAAATAGTCCACTTCAAAACATCACCTATACATTTGGTGAATGACTGGAAAGTAACATGTTTTCATGCTTGGAAGGTTACTTGTGGAAAGGTACATTGAGGAAGGCCCTTTAAAAGCTATAAGCCTAACATGAACTACACAAATTGAAATATATATTCCAATAAGAGGACAAGGTCTACATTTAGATTCAAAAAGAGTGCTTCAAGTAGAAGGATCAAAATATAAAAGCTCTCAAATATAGTCATCAACCATTTTAAATAAAAAAAACGTAGTAAGTTTTGGCTACCCTTGTCACAATACATGAGAAATCATCTTCTGTTCAATACAATTTGTCTAAAGCTCCTTCAATCATAAGTATTGAATTGGGATGAAAATAAAATTATTAGTACATTTCTTGAGGTCATCACTACAAAGGTTGACACTTTGTTGAGGGAAAATAATTTTGAAGAACAAAAGTAGTAAACAATTGGGCATAGTTCGTCTTTCTCAAATTAAGAGCAATTTTGCTAGCAAAAAATGGAATACTACATAATCAAATAAGATGTAGTTTCCTTACTAAACTTTTAGTTGAAGGGGACCAACAAATCTCAAGCAAGGAATTTTGATCATATGATCAAGTATTTGACAAAGTCAAAAGGTTGTTGATATGTGCACAAATTCATAAAATTATGGGAGGAAAGTTCTACACTTTGCACAAAATTATGGGAGGTTGTTGATATGTGCACACTAGTAAATGGAGGTTTGCTAATGGTCAAAGAATGGAACTTCACTCACATGACTATTCAAGTGTAATTGCAGCACTAAATTTCTTGTAGAAAAGACGTGCAAATGAGAAAACCATATTAGATTATCCTTTTAGGCTTGTAAAACCTAATATTTTTCATGAAAAAATCAATGAAAAATCGTCAACTATGAGAATTTGTTTTCTATTTTGGACATACTAGATATTCTAGGATGCAATATCCCTTTGAAAATGAATAGTTACAAATAAAATCTCTGCTACAGGTGTGGAATGGCTAGAGGGGGAGAAGCAACAAGAAATTGTCATAGTCTGTTGCATAGCTCCACACTGTATACACCAACAATTGCATTTGGGAAATCTATGTAGCTAGAAAAGGGCTAATGAAGTCATAACTATTAAAGGAAGTTTTTTTTAGAACAATGATAATTTTTTTTTTATCAAACACATTACATGATGAGATGCTTGATTTGGAATTGGCATTGGAACATTGATAAGAGAAACTAGTATATGGTATAAGTATGCTTAATCATATAGAGGTAGTAGGTCCACTGTGTATCTACTATCAGTGAGTTACACATGAAATAAATAACAAAATTTAGCTCAAAACTAAGTTGTTAAATAAATCAAAGCTTGTATATATTCATGAAAGTAAAAATCAGATATCAAATCAAAATCTTTAAAGTAGATGACATCAATGGACCATGGGGGCCCTCACATGAGAGCCATGTGCTTCACCACTCCATCTCCATGACATATCATGCAAGAATTGCACCATGGCACATGAAATAATAACATGATAATATGCTATGCCTACATGGGGAGAAGTTGTCTGTCTCACCCGTATGCATCATTTTCATTTCTTCCAGCACATTGTTACACCCCGAACTAGAGAATTACCATACCATCCCAGTTGAAAACATCAAATGGAAAGATCCATAGGGATTTGTCAAAATCCTAGGTTATTTTGCAGGTCATGTGTAGTAGTGAGCTACACCAAGTTACAAGGTCTCCAGTGGGTTTTAGTCAAGTGGTCAAACTAATGAACATTACCATGTCACCGAGCTCTCAACCCCCTAAATCTTTCTGATTTCATATTGTTTCCTCAAAGCTGGTAATTTTGTTTTCCATGAGAATGAATCATATTAGGAATGAGATGGGAAAATTTGGGGATTTCTATATTAAATTTAGGGTACATGATATTGAAACTAAATTGGGATGTTCAAATAGATCAAATAAGAAATACAATTGTGTTCAATGGTTTGTATTGGGACGTTCTATGGGGAATGTTGTTATGTGTATGAATGGGTAGTGTTCAAATGGGTAATATGGGTGAGATGCGGGATGCAAATAGCATGTGAGAAAAGCGAGGTAATTTGATTGTGATTGGGAGAATTCACACAAAAATGTTAGAATGGTAGAATTCTCAGGGAATATGTGAGACTAGGATAGTTATATGCGGAATGCATGCATAGTGGTAAATCTGGTGAATTTAGTGAATGCATATTGTTCATTCCTAGGTGATATGTATTGGGCATGTGTAGTTGGGCAGTTCCTTTCTATCCTTCATCCCACCCCACTACCTCTTATGTTTTCTATTGTCCATATGGTAAGTGAAACGTTCTTCCTCTCTCTAGTCGTAGTGGGGGGGAGGGATAAACCACTTAACCACCTTCTTATTTCCACCCCTTCCAAATTCTTGATGACAAATAGCGAGAGGGATTAAAAGCGTATTTTCCTCCCATTTCAAGCCGAGTGCTATCTATCCAGTTCCATTATATTTGGTTGACAATCCGTGTTGACATATTTTATTAGTTGTGTTTACCGGGAAAATAATTCACATGGGCAGCGGTGGAATGAATCTTCTTTTTTGTAGAAACTTCCCATTGTAGATCAATAGATTATGCAATATACTAAAGAAAAATACAAGATCTACTTCTACAACAAACTTTGCAGAAGCTTAATTGAATATGAGCAAGATCAAATAGAACACATATAACTGATGAAGAGAAATCAATTAGACATGAACACAGAAGAATAACTCGGGGGAAGCCTTAGCCTAAAACCCCAATCTTTGTATTATCATACAAGTGGAAATATGTTCAGATTACAAAAATAGTCAGCTCACAAGCTATCCTGCTCTCTCTACAATCCCTCTGCTGCTCATAGACAGTCAAAGGCTTCTCAGAAACCTTCTCCTCTTCCCTCCAAGCCTCCTATTTCCTCATGCATTTTTCCTTGGGGTCCAATGCTACCACCTGTGTGAATTGGCCACTTCACACACTCACTAACCTCTGATCTAATTGCGCAATCTTGAAGGAGATAATTCGTTCTGCATGGATGAGTTCCTATATAGGAAAAATCCTCCACCTAATAGTACATTGTCCCTTTCTGTAATCTCAATTGGGTCTCTGACTGAACTTACATGCATGAGTTATTTATGAGAGAATATTCAGTTATCTAGAGAGCAGCGACTACATGCATGCAAGCATTAACTAACTGAACTCACAATTAGTTCCACAAATTGTTGGAGATAATCTAACTAGACTTAACTCAATTAACTGAGCTAACTAATTACAACTCAATATTACAACTCATCCTTATCTCTTTAACTGATGGATAAATTCCTCATTCAATGGAGAAATTGTTGCATGTCCCCACATAGACTTCATGTTTGATTTTCTACAACTAATTAACTCGAGATGAATTAATTAATTATTCTACAAATAGCTGCTAAGATCAAATTCGAATTTTACTTATCAACTTTAGTTCAGGGACTAACTAAAATTGGAATCTAACCCAAAATGATATTTATAGCAATGTTATTTTTAGCACTTCCATTTTTCATTCCTTGTTGCTATGTCCAACACTGGTACCCAAAATGCTATTTATAGCAGTGTTATTTTTAGCACTTCTATTTTTAGCATTTATTGTTGCTATTTTCAACATTTTTTTTATGGGAAATTATCCACACTTGGCATGAAAGTGTGAGAAATGACGCGCTCTGGGGTTAGGTGGTTATAAGGGCATGCCCTAATCCCAGATGTTTGTAAGGTAACTGACACTTTTTCCTCATCCAGGGAAATGAAAGTTGTAGGAGAAAATGCATATGGTGGTTGAGGGGCTCTAAAATGGTTGTATTGAAGGGCATAGATGGGTAGGCCTATCAACATAATCATAAAAATTTAGATGTGCCCCAGTGCATCTTAAAAGGGAGGTCACAAAAAACTAGTTGTGTCAATTTGGCCAGTAAACAAAATTACCACATCTGAGAAGCTGCAAGATCTAAAAATATGCTAGACACTGAGAAGCCTCAGTGCAAACAAAACAAAATATTGCTTTCAGAACAAATAATGACTCAAACAAACTAGTATAGAAAGAAAAATGGGAAAAACACATGAAAGCCCACAAAATAGTGAATTTCATAATTTTATACAGCAAGAACTGGCAATGGAACCTTAAGAAATCTTTTCCTATTTACAAAAACTAAACTAAACCTAGAGGTCGACTGAAATACAAAAAAAGATTCCACCAACCTACTATCTCATGACTGATTTGACGTGCATGACAAAGCTCAAAAAACTCCGTGTGAGAGAAAATTTATCTTGTGTCTTATTTGAAGTGCATGGTAGAGCTCGAAAAACTCTCGGTGGCAAAAAATGTGAAAACCTAGCTCATAAAGGTTATCATCGATAAATTCCTTCAAAATTCCGCAAGAAACCAAGAGCTACAGGAATGCACATGCCTTGATAATACTTTTCCAAGATTCAACCTCAATTTTGAGTTTAGATTTCCATTGAGTAGCAATATTATGAGTGTTTTTCCATCTCTAACAACACCTTGTCTGATGAGAAAACAAAATGTAGGGAATTCAAAACAAAATGATAGGCATGTCTCAACTCCTGAATGCATGTATACCATTTCTTAGCAGTATTCACCCACATAAATGCACCCCATGGATTGTAGAGTATTCTTGGTCAGGTTCATCACATATCTTAGCGTTGCAAGTACTTTGTTACAGATTGTCTTCGTGTCACTGTGGGGGTTAGCCAAAAATTGTTCAGACACTCACCTTCCATTTTCCAAGGTTAGATTAAGGTTGCCAGTGCTCCTGTATACAACGTATTTTTCCTCTGAGCTCTTAGTAGGGTTTCCCGTGCTCCTTTCTATGGTAGATTGTTTCTCTGAGATCTCATTAGGGTTGTCGGTGCTCTTTTCCACAACAATTGTTTTCTCCTTTTCATCCCCATTCTCATTTCTTCTGAGATCTTTGAAGTGTTTTTGTATGAGATCTTTGATGTGTTTATGTATGAGCTTTTCTAGTTTGTCAAAATGGTCTTCGAGCTATTTCCATTGGACAGTTGAGTTCATCAGAGCCAAAGAATGGGATTCCATATCTAGGAACACCTTTGTGGAGCCACTCCTTCTTGGAAGCCTCTGTTTCCATGACTACCGGTCTGTCTCCTATTCGATACCTTTAAATGAAGTGGCCAACTCAGGGACTAAATAGAAAACGGGGCCAACCTTGTATCCTGTAATTTTATTGATTCCTCTGATTGAGAGCCAAAGACAATCCATATTAGGGACCACCTACAACCCCTATATCCCCTAATTTTGTTGATTCCTCTAATTGATAGAGAGCCAAAGAAGGATAATGGCCAACTCCATAAAGTATTTTTCCCAACAAAATCAATTATTCGTGCCTGCACCAACTCAATTTAGGGAGGAATATTAACCTGGAGTAAAAAAGGCTAAGTTATTAGATAGTGAAATTTTAACTCAACAGTACACTAGGTAGGTTAAATATGCACTGTGATATTTCTACTGGCATAATCCCTATTTTTTTTAGAAGTCTCTAATATTATGAGATAACATATTCCTTTTTTTAATTTTATTTATTTATTATTTTTATTTATCTTTCAGACTGCCTTTAATATTATGAGATAAAGACCATTACGTTAATTAGGAATATGGCTCATCTTTTTCCCAAGAAGGATTCAAAATAGTATTCCTATATATCTTATCTATCAACATGTAAGTCTACAAAAATAATTTACAAGAATAAGTTTCTAATAAGTCCTCAATACAAATATATATGATCATCAATCAAAATACAAAAAGTAGAGAACAAGTGCATAAGATGTTACAACAAGTAGATCCTTCCTTCCTCTCTTATGTTCATGCCTTTTGTGTATTTGTCTTTCATAACCCCATATTTCCCAACATGACTTTCTTTAGACAATTTTTCATCCTCCATATTTGCTTCCCTGTATATATGATTTATTGTGTGTGATGTGTGGGAGCCAAGTATGTGTTTAATCCTATTGATCCATCCATCTAAATTAGGCGAGTCATATTTAGTCTATCCTTGAATTCCTTCTATCAGAGATCTAGAGTCTCCATATATGTTGAGGCTATGTATTTGCTTCACTTGCGAGAACCAAAATAGTCCCCATAGAGAAATTATTTTTACGCTAGTATTTGTTCCCGTACCTATATTCCAAGAGAGATTGTACTGTGAGTTTCTATTTAATTTAAGAAATGCTCCACACCCATGCATGCCCAACTGTGCTGCACTGTCAAAACATCTAACAAGAAGACTTATTGTCAGAAGATCCATCTACTTAGTTGTGCTTTTAGGAATTACAGCCTTCGGAGGGAGGGTTGTCATCCATAATAAAGTCCTGAAGCAGATCCAAGAAGTGTATGTTCTTTGACCCTCAAAGATATAGTGATTACAAGCACACCATATCTCCCATGCAATGAAAATTGGCATCTCCTTATTTTTAGCAGTGCCATCAGACCATAAATTTATACTATTTTTTAAATTAGATGCTTAGTCTACCAATATGTGTAGTACATATGCAATTTTCCTCCAAACAATCTGAATAGTTGGGCATGTGAAAAATATATTGTCCACTGTTTCCATGAAGTTCCTGCAGAATATGCAATAACCTGGACCTAAGAATCCTCTCTTCAAGAGGTTGTCCCTGTTGGGTTGTGTTATATTCTTTCCACATAGTTAACAGGGGGTTTGAGGGGTACCCGTAACCCCACTTTATGGGGTCCGGAGCAACGCCCCGGAAAATTTTGGTTTTGGACCCTATGTTAGGTTGGGCGGACCCACCTATGGTTTTGTGCATGATTTTTGCACATGTTTTTTGGACGCGATGGTTTTCGGTCCATGGTTTTTGGACGCGATGGTTTTCGGTCCATGGTATTGGATGCTTCAGCATGTATAAATATGTATTGTAACATTGAAAGGAACATAATGAAAAATCAGCTGGTAGTCTCGGTTTTGAGTCCAGTGGAAAATCTCTGTGTATATGTGTTTTATGTGTTATGCTCTCGATTTTTATTTTTCCTGTGATTTGAATCGTATGCAGGTATTTCTGTACGGGGTTAAAACCCTACATTTGGTTTCAGAGTTGGTTTTGGCTTCAAGGGGACGCCTTTGTTGCTGAGGGGTTTCGCTCGGGCCTGTGGTAGACCCTGTTCAGTGGGAGATCTGCGAGATCGATTCTGGTGGTGAAAGAAGATGGCGAGCAACGGAAAGATAGAGATTGAGAAGTTCAGTGGTCAGAGTTTTGAGTTGTGGAAACTCAAGATGGAGGATCTGTTGGTGGATAAAGATCAGTGGATCACGGTAGATCCAGGTACTAAACCAACGGGAGAGACCGATGAAGAATGGAAGAAGTTGGATCGGAAGGCAAAGAGCACAATACGATTGTGTGTCTCAGATTCAGTATTGTTGAATGTATCAGGGGAAGCTACGACGAAGGATTTATGGGACAAGTTTGGGACTTTGTACAAATCTAAGTCTCTGGTGAATAAAATGTTCCTGTGGAAAAAGCTGTATAACCTGAGGATGAAAGATGGAGACTCGGTGACAGAGCATCTGAATGCGTTTAATACTGTGGTAAGTTAGTTATTATCTGTTGATATTAAAATTTCAGATGAAGATAAGTGCATCAGTTTGTTGTGTTCTCTACCAGACTCGTGGGATAGTCTGGTTATTGCAATAGGTAGCAATGCAACTGCTTTGCAGTTGATGAAATAGTCTCAGTCTTGCTGACGGAGGAGATGAGACGGAAAAATATGGACAACTAGAATGGTGATGCCTTGTCTATACGAGGACGGTCCCAGAACATAAACAAAAATAAGTCATCGAGTGGGAGATCTAAATCTAGAGGGAGATAAATTCTCCAGGAAAACCTACAAAGGTGGTGTGCTGGAAATGCGGAAAGGAAGGGCACTTAAGAAGGGAGTGTAAATCTAAAGCTCCTGATAAAGGAAAGAGATCTGATGATGCTCCTTCTGCAGAGGCGAAAACCACCTCAGATGAAAGGTGGGGATGTGTACTTGGCTTCTTCAAGTACACATGTAGATCATGAGGCATGGTTGATTGACTTAGGTGCATCCTTTCACTTCACTCCCCATAGAGCGTGGTTCTGCGAGTTTGAGAAATATGATGGTGGTGATGTCTTCTTAGGAGATGATAGGAAGGCTAGAATCATTGGTCGCGGAAAAGTAAAGTTGAAGTTGCAAGGTGGAAGGGTTACAACCCTTCCGGGTGTTCTGCATATTCCTGCGTTGGCCAGAAATCTGATTTCTGTAAGCAAGTTGGATGATGCAGGTGTAAAGACAGTGTTCGAGAAGGATACCTGCAAGATGGTTCGAGGAGCACTGGTATTGATGCGGGGAGTTCGGATTGGAACTCTGTACAAGCTGCAAGGTAGCACTGTTGTTGACGGGTGCAATAGTTCTATGGTTTCTGAAAATGGAGCAGAAAATCTAGTGGTCTCTGGAGAGAAGACCATGCTGTGGCATCAAAGGCTTGGACATATTGGAGAGAAGGGCCTTCGAATACTTCATGGTAAATGTATGGTAGAAGGTATGAGTAATATCTCTCTGATTTTGATTTCAGTGAAAATTGTGTATATGGGAAGCAGAATCGGGTGAGTTTCCCCTCTGGTGGTAAGAGGACGAAACAGATATTAGAGCTTGTGCACAATGATGTGTTTGGACCTGTTAAGGTTCCCTCACTGGGTAAGTCTGTGTACTATGTATCATTTATAGATGACTTCTCAAGGAATACATGGATATATTTCCTTAAGAAGAAATATGAAGTCTTTGATAGGTTTAAAGAATTTAAGGCTCTGGTGGAAAATCAGACAGAGAAGAAGATAAAGGTGCTGAGGACCACATATGGGGAGAATCGGCACATAGAATTTGAAGAATTGTAAGAAGTGTGGTATAGCACAGCAGAAGACTTACTCCATATACACTCAGAAAATGAGTCGCAGAAAGAATGAACAAGACGTTGATGGAAAGGGCAAGAAGCATGCTCAGTGGTGCCGGGTTAGGACAGGAATTCTGGGCAGAGGCGGTGGATACTGCATGTTACCTGGTCAACAGGTCACCTTCAACAACGTTGGATGATAAGACTCCATAAGAAGTATGGACTGGTAAGAAACCTCTCTTTCACATCTGAGGGTATTTGGATGTGATGCATATGTACATGTTCCAAAGGAGAAACAAACCAAGTTGGATAGTAAATCTGAAAAGTGCATCTTTATTGGGTCTAAGGATGGTTTAAAGGGTTATAAGCTTTGGAATCCAGTCACACGGAAGGTTGTGTATAATCGAGATGTGGTGTTCGGAGAGGTGAAAGATGTTATTAAACATGAAGTCCAACCAAAGGAACCTGTGAAGATAGATTTTGAACTAAAGGAGGAAGAATCAGACTCTGTAGCAGAGGAGAATCAGAAGATGAAGAGCCACAAACTCTAGCTGTGAGAAGATCAGTTCGAGAAAGAAGGCAGCCAGAAAGATATAGTCCATCTGCTTTCTGTTCAAACTTTGCTTTGTCTGTTACTGATGATGATCCCAGAACTGTGAAGGAAGCAGTGGATTCAGATGATGGAAAACTCTGGAAAGAGGCCATGGTTGATGAAATGGCATCTTTGCACAAAAATGAGGCTTGGGATCTGGTGGAGTTGCCGGCTGGAAGGAAACCCATTGGCAGCAAATGGGTGTTCAAGAAGAAGACAATTGCAGAAGGGAAGGTGGAGAAATACAAAGCTCGGTTGGTAGCAAAAGGTTATTCCCAGGTGCCGGGAATTGATTTTGGTGATATTTTTTCTCCTGTTGCCAAGGTAACTTCTATTAGATTACTTTTATCTGTTGTTGCTGCTTTTGATTTTGAGGTAGAACAGATGGATGTGAAGACAACATTTCTTCACGGGTATTTGGAAGAGGAAATCTACATGAAGCAACCTGAAGGCTTTGCGGTGAAGGGTAAGAAAGAACTGGTATGCAAGTTAAAGAAGTCTCTGTATGGTTAAAACAGTCACCAAGGATGTGGTATCAGAAATTTGATACATTTATACGGGGACTTGGCTTCACCAGAAGCAAAGCAGATCACTGTGTGTATTTTAAATTAATTGGTGACCGTGTTAATTATCTGGTCTTGTATGTGGATGATATGTTGCTGGTTGGTAATGACAAAGAAATTATCTAGGATTTGAAGACCCAATTGTCCTCCAAATTCGACATGTAAGATCTCGGTGCTGCAAACTATATTTTGGGCATGGAAATTAAAAGAGATCGTGCAAAGAGGAAGCTTTGGTTAAACTAGAGGAAGTATTTCGAGACAATATTGCAGAGGTTTAATATGCAGGATAGTAAACTGGTGAAGGTTTCTATTCCTGTAGGTGTGAGGTTATTTGCTGAATAGTGTCCAGACACAAGAAGAGGAAGAGGACATGTCCCGTGTTCATATGCAAGTGCAGTTGGTAGCTTGATGTATGCAATGGTCTGTAGTAGACCAGACATTGCACATGCAGTGGGAGTATTGAGCAGGTTATGTCAAAACCAGGGAAGGAGCACTGGACAGCAGTGAAGCGGGTTTTCAGGTATTTGCGTGGCACTAGTGATTATGGTTTGTGCTACCAAGGAAGACCAGGATTGGACAGAGTGTTGGATATTCGTGGCTTGGTTGATGCAGACTGGGCTGGACACCTGGATCAGAGAAGATCTACAAGTGGGTATGTGTCTAACCTATTTGGAGGTGCAGTCAGTTGGATGAGTAAGAAACAATCTGTAGTGGCACTATCAAACTACAGAGGCACAATACGTGCATCCACTCATGCAAGCAAGGAGCAGTTTGGTTGCAGGAGATTGTTGTTCAGTATTGGGGTTAGTACAGGGAGCTATAAGGATAGGGACTGTGAAGCCAAAGGGTTGAAATTTTCTTGAAAAGAACCCTGCTTATCATTCAAAGACAAAGCACATTGATGTTCAGTATCACTTTGTGAGGGATATGATAGAAGAAAAAAAGGTGTTGCTGGTAAAAGGTGGACACTTTGAAGAATACTGCAGATGCATTGACAAAATCTGTGAGCTCTGAGAAGTTCTCTTGGTGTAGAGAAACAATGGGCATTTCAGGGTTGGAAAAATGACTAAGCTCTCCTGTGGCCCCTTGTGGAAAGAAAACAACAAGTGGGAGATTGTTGGGTTGTGTTATATTCTTTCCACATAGTTAACAGGGGGTTTGAGGGGCACCCGAAACCCCACTTTATGGGGTCCGAGGCAACGCCCCGGAAAATTTTGGTTTTGGACCCTATGTTAGGTTGGGCGGACCCACCTATGGTTTGGTGCATGATTTTCGCACATGTTTTTTGGATGTGATGGTTTTAGGTCCATGTTATTGGATGCTTCAACATGTATAAATATGTATTGTAACATTGAAAGGAACATAATGAAAAATCAAGCTGTGTATAGTCTCGGTTTTGAGAGATCCAGTGGGAAATCTCTGTGTATATGTGTTTTATGTGTTATGCTCTCGCATTTTTATTTTTTCCTGTGATTTAGAATTCGTATGCAGGTAATTTCTGTACGGGGTTAAAACCTACATCCACTAGGTCTAGTCATAAGTATGTTGACATCAATGCCAACTAACAAGATCATCAACCAATCACCATCACCAAGCACTCATCACACACTCATCGCTCATGCATATGACCAACAACACCAAGATATTATTGACATCAATGCCAACACTACAATGCCAACAAACTCCCCATTTGGAATTGTTGTCAACCTCAATATAATATGTGAGGTTGAATCAAACATCTAAAATATCTCCCCCTTTGACATCAATGGCAAAGGGCCATACCAACGCTAAAGAACAATGCCAATAATGTCGAATGAGAGTAGGATTCCCCCTGTCATACACAAAACCATATTGATGTAACCCATAAAAGAGTCTCCTAGAAGATAAGCATGAAGACAAGGAAACTGAGTTCGAAACATATATCTACCAATTTCATGTCATCTCTGAACTGAACATGCTCCCACTAAGCATGTAATGGAGTTGCAATCACATACTCTTCCTATTGTAACAACTCATCTGTTTGCTGCAATGAGCCTTCTTTCCAAGTGCAAGAGAGTACTACTCATGGACCATGAATTCAACTGAATTTGGACAAGATATACCGTGATACAATACATACAATGGTTCATGGAGCATATACATAGTTGTGACAAGTACATGGAATTGACGTATGAACCATCTACACCTATCACCAACCATGATTTTGTTGGACCCACATTTACATCATGCACCCAATGAAGTAGGGCTACATCAAAGATATATGTCATAATACCTGACTTGGACTCCATTACCCATACATAGTAAATGAAAATACACACTAGACAACATGGATCACCACATGAGCAATGTGTCCAAAAGATGAAACAATGATAGTACATGGATTTTACATTTGCACACAATGTTTCTCTGATCAATACATACCAAATACATAAAATATCATGAGTACATGGCATTTATGAGAATGAACATATGCTCCATATGGAAACAACAATACAATGTAATACAAGGCATGAGCATCAAGATAATTTCCCTCCATGAGCAACAATAATAGGAATATGTCATAGGGAAACATCAAATACATCCTCATCATCACATTCTCTCTCCCCTTGAGAGCAATACCAACCAGAAACATCCATCATGCCAAAACATCATAAGAAACAACAAATAATTATCCTCATCATAAGTGAGAAACGTATCATCAATGAGGCATAGGCAATAGTCCAGTGAGCAACAAAACATGTATACTTGACATATGAGCAATAAGACACATATACCTTATATGAGCCAACTCTAACACAACATCAACTCTCCATGGAAACAACAAATAAAATAGATCATACTATGAGCTAGCAATGAAACTACTAATAGCATGCCAAATCTTCCATGCAACCATACTATCTCATCCAACATGCAGTGTGTGGTGGAAACAATAAAATTCTTCCTAAAATAATGCCAACATATTCCAAATTCATTTGGAAGCACAAATTCTCCCCCTGAATATGTGATCCCTCATCACACCTTGACAATGCATGGCTGCCATATAATCATTAGCACCAACACAAACCAAAACATATAGTTGCTCCAAAATAATCAACAGATGTACATGGTTTCTCCAACTAAAACAAATTGGAATAGAAATAGATACAAAATTGGAAATAACACTTCAAACCTCAAGGAATCCCCCTAAACACATACACTTTTCCATATGGCCACACCATTAAAAATTTGCATGCAACTCATAATGCAACCATATGCTCCCCCTGAGACCATGCAGACCTCAATTTTTGGTGGGAGATCCTTGCTTCTCTTTTCTCCTACAAAATTTCATCTGTTGACCCTTCTTCTTTCTATGTGGTTTACCTTGCATATTCTCCTCTCTTTGATTACATCTCATGAAACACATGGACAAATTGCAATTCTTGGCTTTATGGCCAATATTGTCACATACAAAACATCTAATGTGACCAAGGAATAGAGGAATAAGATGATGTATTCTATTGTTATAGTTTCCATTCCTTGCATGTGCCTTGCAGTCAATAGCCCTATGGCCAAAATTGTTGCATGAGAAATAGTAACCATAAAAAGGACTATTACACCTGAAATATGGAGATCTTCTTTGCATGCATTCTTGAGATTTCATCTCCTTTGGATTCTCCTTTTGATGAGATAATTTGATCTTTATATTACTGCAACTTTCTACTATGTATCCACGAAATCCACAATTAAAACACATCCCAGTTATACTCTTCTTCTTGGACCTCCTTCACTTATTATGTTGCTTCTTGCATGGATCATGGATCTCATTATTTTTACTACAACTAGGTGCTCCAACTTTTTTTTATTTTCTTGAAGATGCTTGAGCACTAGTTTTGAGCCTCTCTATTTCTTCACTTGCAACAATTAATTCAACCTTCAATCTTTGAGTTTCTGCTTCAAGTGCCATTATCTTGGATTGCTCATCATTTTTATTGCTCAATATCGCATTGTTATCGCTCATACCTCCATCTTCATCTTCTGAGGAGGATTGATTAGTTACTGCAATAAAGGTAGAATCCATTGCACTTTTCTCCATTTATGAAAAAATGCAATTTTCCTTTAAGATATAACTTCTACAACTTATCCAACATATCTTTGATAGTCTCACAATTCTTCACATGCATTCTATCAAATTTTGAAATACTATTCATATTAATATTCTTAGCCATATCATCAAAGTCATATCTAACTCTGTATTCTACCGATAGCAAAATATTTTCATCAAGAGATATAAAATATGAATCTAATTTCACTCTCCAAATTGCAAATTTACCTTCATGAAGTATAGGAATACCTTGCTGATCCATTTTGGAAAATTTGCAAAAATTCTGCCAAAATCTCCAAGATCCAATCTCCAGCCATCAAGCTGCAACTAAGAGCCCTGCTTTGATACCAATTATTGGAAATTTTCTTTGATATCAATTGTTGGAAATGTGGTTTGATACCAATTGTTGGAAACCTTTGAGCACTATTGGGAGGTGCGGGTATGAATTAGTAATGTGATATATATATCAATTTTTTCCTTTATTAATTCAACTGAATCACATATATGCTAGCAAAAATTCATTAAACATGTGCATCACATAAGCATAACTTAAACCATAAGTAGCTACAAAACAATAAAAATGCACATCACATCAATCACACATGAGACATAAGATTTTTGGTGGAAACCCTTCCGGGAGAAAAACCACCCTTGTTGTTGCTACTTTGCTCTAAATTTATATTAGTCAAGCAATTGATCTTTTACATAGTGTGTTGGCTCCCATCAATATGGATACTCAACCTCATATACAAATTCCAACATCGATCGGATAGGAGACTTGATACTATTGATCAACTCATAATACTTTGTTCTCTACGAATCTCTACTGACTACCATCCGCTAAATGCCACCACGATCATTCAATCCTCTCCCAAATACAATTGGACTATCCAACCACCACTGGGTTGAGAAAATTATTCCTTTCACTAAAACTTCGACATCACTACTCCACCTCCATGAAGTCACTACTCCTCACCACCATGCAAACCTCCTTTCATGTATTTTCAAACTAGATCCCAGGACACTATGCACAATAGGAATTTAGCTCTACATACATGCTCTCAGCAACAATATATCATCATCAAATCAATATAAAAAAAATCCACAAACATGTGCTCTCTAATACAAAATTTTGGACAACAAATCTGAATACTATCAAACCCTCACAATAATAAAATGTTGCAGAATACAAATAACAACATAAGGCACATGGCTATGTGCTACATGCATCAACTATTGGAGAAAATGTAACCAGGTTCAGTCTTCATAAGTGTAATTTTGATATTTGTACTTATTCAAGAAAAGAGAAATTATTTTTGTATTATTTTTCAATGAGTTTCTTGCTCATTGAAAATATGTTAAGAACATTTTGAAGTGCTTCTAGAGATTCAAAGTCAAAGAAATAACTCCAAGCATGGTCAAATCCTCTCCTAACACCAACAAAGTCTACAAGCAGCAAAAATGATGAATAAATATTGAAATATAATGCAACTTCAAGTCGGCTTTAGGGACAGTCATGTTGGATTCAAGGAGGAGGGAAAAAGCTCTATAAATAGAGGTTGTCCACTCCTCCTTTCGACACAAAATCATATCTTTGAAATACGCAAGCAAGGAGGACAAAATAAGACGAAGAAAAGGTGAGAAAGAGGGGAAATGAGGTGAAACAAAGAAGAAGAAAATACTATCTTTAGGGCATACACACAGTCACATGCGCGAAGAACTAAGGGCTACCTATGGTGACAACTACAGTAAGGTGCATGTCATTATATCTCACAATTTTTGGGTATAAATTAGGCCTACAAGGCTTCTCTCATCAGCGAGAAAAGGAGGAAGAGCCAGCGAGAATAGAATGATTTTTCTAGGGTTCTTGTTGTCCACATGTGCGAGGATTTCAGAGGTAAGTTGTTACATATTGACAACAATCTAAAGGTAGAACTTTGAAGGGTATCATTTGGATGTAGAGAAAGGTCTACAAGGTCTACAAGATAAGAAAAGAAGGACCTCCATATAGCAAAGACGAGCAACCCTAATATTCTAGGGTTTACTAACCTAGAAGACAAAAGTACTAGAAGAAACGTGTGGGAAGAAGAGCCAGAATATGTGCCATAAGTGACAGTGCCGAAAGAAGAAGGATTTGACTCATGCTTGCAGGAAATCCTAGTCAAGGGTCTAAGGGTTGGAAGTTGTTCAAATAAAAAACTTCAATAAGAGAAAATTTACAAAGGGTTTCCCTCTCAAGAGTGGAGAGGGTTTGTCCTTGGTAGAGAGCCAAATTTGTGTTCTTGTTATTTTGTTTTGGTAGCATTTTGATGAAGTACACACATATACACTAATAATAATAAGAATAAGTATAAGCTAACTAAGAAACAAATAACAAGGCTTCGCAAATTGTTATCAAGTCTCAGAGAATTATCACAACACTACTTTGCCCTAGATTCTCTAAAATGGAATCAGAGGGAATGTGACACATCAAGGAAAGGGAAACTCAAGAACACTCAAGCATCAAGGATAAGAATGTTGGAGTCACGATTACCGTTACACCAAAACCCGTAGGTGTTAGTAAACAGACACATCGCTAGTGTTAAGCACATGCCACGAAACACAGAGGGAGCGTTGAATTATCCTTCTACACCGCCATTAACGGGGAGCATTGGATTATCTAATTCCTAACAATATACCCCCCTAAACACAAGCTAGGTGTGTTTCGAACTCGAGACCTTTGGCTCTGATACCACTTTCTTGGTGACTGTTTTAACCCATACAAAGACTTCTTTAACTTGCATACTAGTTCTTTCTTACCCTTCACTGCAAAGCCTTCAGGTTGCTTCATGTATATATCCTCTTCCAGATCCCCGTGAAGAAATGTTGTCTTCACATCCATCTGTTCTACCTCAAAATCAAAATCAACAGCAACAGGTAAAAGTAATCTAATAGAAGTTACCTTGGCAACAGGAGAAAAAATATCACAAAAATCAATTCCCGGCACTTGGGAATAACCTTTTGCTGCCAACCAAGCTTTGTATTTGTCCACCTTTCCTTTTGCATTTGTCTTCTTCTTGAACACCCATTTGCTTCCAATGGGTTTCCTTCCAGCCGACAACTCCACCAGATCCCAAGCCTCATTTTTGTGCAAATATTCCATCTCATCAACCATGGCCTCTTTCCAGAGTTTTCCATCCTCTGAATCTACTGCTTCCTTCACAGTTTTGGGATCATCGTCAGTAATAGAGAAAGCAAAATTTGAACAGAAAGCAAATGGACTATACCTTTCTGGCTACCTTCTTTCTTGAACTGATCTTCTCACACCCATAGTTTGTGGTTCTTCATCTTCTGATTCCTCCTCTGCTACAGAGTCTGATTCTTCCTCCTTTAGCTCAAACTCTATCTTCTTAGGTTCCTTTGGTTGGACTTCATGTTTAATAACATCTTTCACCTCTCTAAACACCACATCTCAGTTGTACACAACCTTCCTTGTTATTGGGTTGCAAAGCTTATAACCCTTTAAACCATCCTTATACCCAATAAAGATGCACTTTCAGATTTACTATCCAACTTGGTTCGTTTCTCCTTTGGAACATGTACATGTGCATCACATCCAAATACCCTCAGATGTGAAAGAGAGGGTTTCTTACCAGTCCA
>APFE030368466.1:0-50381 GCA_000404065.3 Pinus taeda
GCTCAAATTCCTTTCCAAAATAATACCATATAACTTGGCTAAGAGAGGGCTGATCATAATTGTTCGATAATTAGAGGGGTTATTTGTATCTCCACTTTTAAAAATAGGGATAATGAGGCTCTCAGTCCAAGGTTTAGGGAACCCTTGCTTAACAGCTTGATTGAAAAGCTTGTGTATGTGGGGGATGAGGACAGGGCCTCCAATTTTTAAGATTTCAGCCTGGTAACCTTCAATGTCCTTAGCTTTCCCATTCGCGAGGCGATTAACCCCAAACTTAATGTCTTCTAAAGAGAAGACTTCTTTCGTTGTGAGCAGGGTTTCCAAATTATCCGTGAGATTAGGAGATTCATAAAGCTTTTTAAGATAAGAATTCCAATCGTGAAGAGCAATTTTGTTATTATCCTTAGTCTTCCTGGTCAGAATCTGCCTCCAAAATTTCTTAGGAGCTACCTTAGAGAGGTGTAAGAGATACTCCTGTCTTTGATGAATGTACTGCCTCTTTTTACTTTTAATTAGGGCTTTGTATATTCTTATCTTGTCCATTTTAAGAGAATCATCAACAGCTTCCTTAATTGCTCTCCTCGCATTTTTACAATCCTTGGGAACAGAAGATGGAAGTCGCGCAGGGTTTCTGAGAGTTTCAGAGTTTGACCCTAATGGAGGGTCATAAAGGAGGGAGCTCCACTCCCTCTTACAAAGATGTCGTGGCCAGCAGAGGCAAATCACATCTGGGCAATGTCAAAGGTTTTGCGGAGGAAGAAAATAGAATTAATGAAAAGGAGACAGATGGGGCTAAATCCAAGGAAAATAGCAGCACAAAGGACAAGGAGGAAGAAGACAAAACCCAGGGAACAAGGGAAAAAAACAAAAGGGACCTTGCAAACCCAAAACAGAAATCACTCCAAGAGTAGTGTTAAATAATCCTGCACTGCAGGAGCACAGGGAACATATGGAGACTTACGCCATAATATGTAAATTCATGGGATTATGGCCCACTAAAAAGTCTTTACAGACATGGATCAAGTATCATTGGAAACATAAAGGTAGCATCGATCTTCATCTTGGGTCAAAGGGATTCTTCACCGCAGTGTTTACAAACATCGAAGACAAAGAAAGAATATTCGAAGGAGGACCCTACTTTTTTGCAGCAGTTGGCCTCTATATGAGGCCTTGGGTGATGAACTTTGTTCCAGAGCGGGAGACTTTCACTTCAATCCCTTTCTGGGTAGGGCTCAATTCTCTACCTCTGGATTACTAACAAAATGAATCACTTGCGGCCATAGGAAACAAACTAGGTCATTTTGTCAAAGCTTCGGAAGCCACTAGAAAGGATAAACATACTTCCTATGCAAGGATTTGTGTGGAAATGGATCTATCAGGATCTCTTTCAGACGAAGTTATCCTGGAAGTTTTTTATGAGGAATGGGTGCAAACGGTGAACTATGAGCATATTTTGTTTAGATGTCGTAAATGCTACGAACATGGACACTTGATCAGAAACTACCCTCTCAGTAAAGCAGAAAACAAAAGCAAACTGAATATAATGAAGGATACCAAAAGCTTTCAAAAAGTGGCAAGGAAAGGAAAAGGACGTAAAAAAGGACCAAAGAAACAACATAATGAGGGGAAAAAGGTCAGTTAGAATAAGTTTCAAGCACTAGAAGAGATTAAAGAAATGCCAAATGAAGACCAAACTATGGAGGAATGGCCTAATGAAAAGGAGAAGGAGGTAAACTACAACCCAACACAAAATACTGATAATAAGGAAGAAACCATGATGAATGAAACGGAACTAGGAATGGACCGGGAAATGACCTAGAGTGAAACAGACCTGGAGGATCATGAATTTCAGGAAATTCTAGATAAAGAACACCTAGATCTGGAAGGTTTCTTGAAGCAGGGAACCACGGTGGGGATAGATTCATTACCTCAAGATGAATGCAATAGAATACAGTAGTTATTTTTATGGAAAACTCAGGAGAGGGAGTCAGATAAAGGAAAAACCATCGACAACTAGGAGTGCAAAAGTGTGAAAACAATGAAATCAACTCCAGGATTAGCTACTAGAAATGCAGGAAAGAAGAGGGGCAGAAAAAAGCAGAAGGAGCTCTTGATGGAGTGTGGAAAGCTGATGATAGATTCAGGTAAGATGAAAGACCTAACCAGTTACTCCTTTACAAATCTTTAACTATGAATTTTACATCTTGGAATATAAGAGGTCTAGGTAGTAAAAGAAAGCAATGAATGCTTAGTTTTAAAATGAAACAAGATATGCCGAATATGATCTCATCCAGGAAATAAAGTGTTCCATCCAGAAAATAAAACTAATCCATAGAAAATGGCTCAATATATTTTAGTTTCTTGAAGTTAAAGAAGAGAACACAGCTAGGGGCATTCTCACTCTTTGGAACCCCCAAAACATCAGCGTAATAGATGCAGAGGCGTCCAGAAATTACTTATCAGTAGTCATTCAACTAGTGGGGGTTTCAGAAACCTTCCTAGTCACTAATATTTATAGTCCTCAAAGAATAGATGATAAAATCAGATTGCTAGAATCCCTCATTGATCTCAGGAGCAAACAGGCTAGTATTCCTTGGATCATGGGAGGGGATTTTAATATGATCAAATCTCTCTCGGAAAAGAAAGGAGGTACTAGAGCACTGAACAAAGACTCATTAGTGTTCCAATTGTTCACAGATAATATGAAATTGGTTTACTCAGATCTGAGCAATGACCTTTTTACTTGGAACAACAAGAGAGGAGGGGAAGCAGAGGTGGCCTCGAAGTTAGATAGGTTCATGATATCAGAGGAGCTTATGCTTACAGATAACAAAATTACAGCAAGGTTTCTTCCCTTTAGAGGCTCAGATCACTGGCCTATTCAATTGGAAATCAAGGGTTTGGATTTTCCCAGGAATAAACCCTTTAGGTTCGAGAATATCTGGCTCTCCCACCCGATTTCATTAGTAACATCAGAAAATGCTGGTATGAAGACTTGCAATTCTAGGGATCAAAAATGTACCTCCTTCATAAAAGACTAAATCACATTAAGTGTAGACTCAAAGAATGGAATAAGAAGGATTTCGGTAACATTTTTGTGGAAAAAAGGTCAGTGGAAATAAAAATTTAGGAACTCAACCAGGCACTGATCAAAGATGGCTTTGACAAAGACAAAAGTGAGGAGGTTTATAAACTTCATCATGAATGGGAGAACCTATGCAAACAAGAGGAAATATTTTGGAGGCAAAAGTCTAGAGTTCAATAGCTCAAAGAAGGAGAGCGCAATACAAGGTTTTTCCACAGATCCACTATGGATAATAGAGCATTCAACAGAATCTCGGCGATAAAGGATGAGAATGGGGAGTTTTAGATGACACATAAGGACATTGAAGCAGTGCTTGTTCAGCATTTTCGAAACATCACCCGAGAAAACAATCCAGACAGGGAACAATCCATAAAGGAAATTACAAGACATATCCCTAAGTTGGTGTCCAGAGAGGACAATATTAACCGAAATAGACCAGTAACTGAAGAGGAGGTTAGCAAGGTCCTCAAAGACATGCAGAATGGCAAAGTGCTAGGACCAGATGGTTTTAATGTGGATTTCTTCAAAGCTTGTTGGGATATAGTCAAACAGGATATTTTGAATGTGGTAGAGGATTCCAAGGGTAGTAAAACTATCCTGAAAGCCCTCAACGCCTCCTTCTTCTCCCTGATTCCCAAACAGGACTCAGCTCAAATGGCAGACAAGTACAAACCCATAGCTTTATGTAATGTGGTATACAAGATTATATCCAATGTAGTTGCTAACATACTCAAACCTCTCCTTCCTTCATTAGTGTCTGAGGAACAATCAAGTTATGTGGAGGGCAGACAAATTTTAAACAACATTTTTCAAGCACATGAGGTGGTTCACTCTCTCACTAGCAAAAAGTAGGCAGGGATGATCATGAAATTGGATATTGCCAAAGCTTATAACAAGGTCAATTAGATTTACATCAAGAAGGTGCTCATTGCCTTTGGGTTTGATCACAATTGGGTCAGATGCGTAGTGGCTCTAGTGACTACTTCCAAATTCTCAATTTTGGTTAACAGCTCTCCCTCAGAGATATTCATTCCTTCTAGAGGCCTCAGGAAAGGAGACCCGCTCTCTCCCTTTCTCTTTATCCTCATGATGGAAGGTCTTGTTTGGTCTATTAAGCATGCCAAAGCCATGGACAAAATCAAGGGTCTTCAATTAACTAAGAATGTTCAGGCACTGACGCACCAACAATTTGTAGATGACACCATGTTGCAAGGAATCCCCACACTCAAAGAAGCTTTAGCCTACAATCAAATACTTAATGTATTTGCAATGGCCAGAGATATGGACGTCAATATTTCTAAATCAAAAAAAAAAATCTTAAACACTTACATTGCTATTTAGAGAAATATCTCAAGAATCCTCAACTTCCAAAGGGATTCCCTCCCCTAAAAGTATTTTGGAGTTCCTCTCATGGCCAAACCAATGCTCAAAAGTATCTGGGAATCGGTGCTAAATAAGTTGCAGGATAAAGTTAAAAAATGGACCATCATAGCCTTGAACCTGGCTGGCAGGTTGGTATTGACAAAGGCTTTTATGCAATCTATCCCGGTCTTCATGTTATCAGCTCTCCCAGCTCCCAAAGGTGTCTTAGAGCAATTCAGGAATATTCAAAGATATTTCCTGTGGGGTAAGGAGGAAACAAGGAAGAAATGGGCCCTGTTTTCCTGGGATAAAATCTACAAACCCAAGAGCAATGGGGGACTAGGCTTAGATGACCAGGAGATCCTTAGTAAAGTGTTAGGAGCCAAGCTTTGGTGGCGATGGGTTCAAGAGCCAAAAGCCCATTGGGCAAGGATCTGGAAAGAAAAATATGCCAGCTCTTAGCACACTAATGATCTCATAAGAATGTCTAGAAACATAAAGGGATTTTACATCTGGAATAAAGCGTGGGATAATAGAAGCATAGTGCAAAAAAACAGTTTCTGGGAAATCAGAGTAGGTGATCTAGCACTCTTTTGGGAGGACCAATGGCAACAAGAACCAATGCTGTTAAAAGAGGATTTTTTAAGCCTCAAGCAGGAAACAGATTCCCAAGGGTTAAACAAAGTAAAGGATTTCTAGGATATTTCTCAAATACCGGGAAAGTGGAGAAGCTAGAGAAACATTGACTGCAGAGATGACAACCCCATAAAAATAAAAGAAAAGGCACTGAGAAGCTTACTAAAACAAAGGATGATCTTGGTCACAGAGGGGCAAGATCAATTGAGATGGGGTAACAACAATAAAGGTACCTTTAATCTAAAGGAAGCAAAAGGTATTCTCCTTGGGCTTGATTCCAGTGTTCCAAACAAAACCTGGCAGCGCCTCTGGAAATACCAAGGTTGGATGAAGATCAAGCTTTTCATGTGGTTGGTTCATCATAAGAAAATCTTGACTTGGGACAATATTAGAAAAAGGGTGTTTTGGGACCTTCCAGATGCCAGCCTTGTGAAAAGCAGGAGGAGACTATAGAGTACATTCTCAACAATTTCTCTTACACCACCTGGCTGTGGGATTCTTTCTCCAACATTTTCCAACAAGTATCACAAATACCCTAAACAAGTGGAGAAAGAAATTTTCGAAGAATGAATTCCTTAATTTGGCCTAGGCCTTCACGCTAGGCTTCATTATTTGAAATGTGTGGAAAGAAAGGAATAAAATAATTTTCAAAAATGAAAATTCCAACCCTCAACGGTTATATGATTTGATTTTAAAACAGATCAGGGAAACAGTCAGCACCACAATTCGCAACATCCCAAAGAATCCTCCCTCAGAGACTGAGCTAAGAACTCTCAGGCTTTTGGGAATGCAAGAGATTATCTCCCAAGGACTAAAAAAAAAGGATATAGTTATGGATATTGAGAAGGATTTTTGGCAACCTCCACCGAAAAGCTATCTGAAATTCAACATTGATGGTACCTCAAAAGGCAACCCGGGAAGAGCTGGTTTTGGAGGAGTTTTAAGAGATGAAGAGGGTTGTATTATCTTAAACTTCCACAGCCATTTAGGTAGGGCCACCAACAATATGGCGAAATTAATGGCTCTGGAGCAATGTCTAGAGATTCTGATTCAGAACCATAGCTCAAATGTCATTATAGAAGCGGACTCAGAAATAATCATTAACTCTGTGAAAAGAACCAGTTGTGGTACTAGACTAGAGAAAGTCTCAAATCACTGGAGATTAATTCACGTTTACCAAAGAATTGAAGTACACCTCCAGGGACTTCATACTGTTAGTTTCAACCATGTTCGTCGAAATTCCAATAAGCTAGCAAACATTCTGGCCAACCAAGGTGTGAATAATGCTAATTGTGGGATGGAAATAAAGTGGCAGGAGATGCCCCAGAGCCGTTTAAAGGCTCTCTGCGATAAACAAGCTGCAGAGGACAAAGAATTTGTTTGATATCGAGGAAGGGTGATAAACACAAATTGATTTTTTCCTAGCTAGATCTTCCACGGCCTCTCAGAATATACTTGGAAGGAGGGCAAGCAAAGATCGGTCGCTTTTCCCCCTGGAGTAAGTCAACAGGAGTCCCCAGGTTTTCGGACGGCAACATGTTGAGTCATTTTCCATATCAGTGCAATCTCGGCTTCAGGGTCCGTAGTAAGATTAGGTTGGGTGGGAGGTTTGTTTTTTCGGCTACTGGAATTTACACCCTTCCCATTTTCGGGTTGGAAAACCTCCCCCCCAGATGGATTCCAGGTGATCGTGTGTCGCTTGAATGGTAAGCAGTTTTTCTTTTTTGGAAGTGATTTCATAAAGTCTTCAACATGTGACAGAGGGAAGATTTTAAAATCACCCTCCATCGCTCACTATCATCCGATCAGGTTAGGTGGAGCAATATGGTTCCTGGTTGTTGGATCCAGCCACCTGGATCGATGGTTTGGAAGGTTCGGGTTGTTTTGTGGGGCTAGGTGAGTTTTCCCACTCTTTGGCGTGGTTTGTGTGGTCAGGGGTAACCGATGTAGACTTTTGAGTTTGTTTCCCGTGGGTTTGGTGTTGTCTGGTGATGGGAGGGGGGTTTTTTCTATTGGTAAGGGAATCTTTTTCCGAAGTTCTTGTAAATGGACTGATTTTTGTACATTATGTAACTTTCTTTTGAACTAATGAAATAGAAGGATTGGCTCTTGCTTCAGCAAAAAAAAAAATAAGTTTAAATTTTGCAAGCTATATTTTTAATTAATAATTAAATTGAACTTTTTAACACTTATTCTAAGATGACATTGTCTATGGAAACTACTATTTTAACAAGAAAGTTATTTTTAGTTGGAATCTGGTCATTTTTTCTTTCAAAAACTATAACTATAAGAGATTTCAAATAATGTTCTTGATGATCGACATAGATTCACCAATATAATCAAAATCTTATTAGAATTCCACTATTTTTTGGACAAAATTATGGCTGGATCACTATACTACTCTTTCCAAAATAAATAAATATCTATATTATTTAATTAATAAAAACCTTTTAAATTAAAAAAATAAAATAAAATAAATTCAATCCCTATTTTCATCCCATGTCTTAGAATTCTATTATAATGCACCCTTCGAGCTGGCTGAAGATATTGGACTAGAAGGAGAAACATCCTTCCATATTGGATCTAATAACAACACCTCTTCCTACTTCCATAATGGATCTAATAAGGGTGCCTCTTCCTTTGAATTCAACCAAATCAACAACAATTAATACTAGATTCTTGGAAATTTAGTGAAAATTAATATATGGAAAACCCTATAATGGATAAGAAACATTTGGAATGTTCACATGAGCTTTCACATCTTACAAAAATAATTGCAGTGAAAAGGAGGTCCTCATTCACAAACATCCCTTTATGGGATGAATGAGGCCATTGGAAGGGATGGAGCTTGAATTAAATATCACGGTATCTCACACACTTGGTTGCAATATTTAGAAATAAGTTGATCAGATGTGCCCAAAGAGCTAGAAAGAGGAAGACCCAGTTTGGTAGGATATTCTTAGGAATCCAATTTTAATCCAAAAGTTAACATAAATACCTCCAAAATAAATTCTTTAGTAAACGCTCTACAAACCCAATAATAATCCAAAAGTTAACATCTTTTGTTGGCTATTAGTACACAAAAAAATCTTGACAACTAAAATCGCTAGAAAAGAGGAATACAAGGACCTTTGACATTCCTAAATTTTAAGCCACCAGAAGAATTGGTAGTACATCTTTTCGTGCAATGCCCATATACAAAAGTGGCTTGGGCTGAAGTCCTCTAAGTCAATATATAACAAAGTTCACTTTCCTGATGACCTGTTCGTGTCTTTTTATTCTTTGCTTAAAATCTACATCTATTTCTTTCTAGGCAAGTCGAACCTAAAAAGCTTTCTTAGCAAGTTTGACTTGCCAAAAATTATGTAATATTTTAAATTACACTCAACTACCCACATCAAAGACTATGAAATCATTACTCATTTGTAAAAAATATGGATCTCAAAAACTCAGTAAATTTGGCTAAAATCTCGACTCTCTCGAACATGAATGTTTAACCAAATAGATTAACTCAAGAAAAATCATTATAACTATTGAATCTAGGGTTTATGCATGGAACCGGTTTAGACTTTTTGGAAAAGCTAGGGTGCATTTTGGTGAAAAAAATCTATTTTAAAGGCGAGAAATTTTTAAGCACTCAAGATGTTTCAAGGCTTATATATATTTCTATCAAGGGTTTAAACAAACTCTCAATCCAGCTCATGTAACCTAAACAAACTCTCAATAGAGCTGGATTAAGTCACTATTTGGCATTATAATGTGCAGTGGCCATGTGGCAAGTCATTTTTGCAGAACACCATGAAAACAAGTGTTCCACCAAGGTGTTTACCTACTTGATTGACGGATTTGGGGCTCGATGGAGCAATATCCCCATCAACATCTCTGAAGTTGAAACCAAACACTATCTATAAGCCAATGTAAGTTTCCTATCATATATTTTCTTGCAAAAGAAATAAATTAATTTGAAATGAAAGCCCAGTATAAAAAAACAATGAAAACCACACCAAGAAAACCTTTGAAAAAAAAACAACCTAAAAATCCATTAAGAAAACATTTGAAAACCAAAACAAAATCCTAGAAAACTACAAAAGAACCCCCAAATCATTTAAGTTTTTTATTTTATTATATTTCATTGAATAAGTTTTCAATAATTGCAATGGTAGCATATTTATTATCATTTTGTTTCTAAATTTGGATTGTAACACCTTTTTTTCTAATTATTTTATGTTTTGAAATTTTTTCTTAGGAATTTTATGAAACGAATTTTCAAAATATTTAGTTTGTTTTGTTATTTAAATTGTATCCTAAATTTCAAAGAAATTTTACAAAAAGTATGCCAAAATAATTCCAAAATATAAAACAACCTGAACGATAACAAATAAATAAACAAACTATAAAGTTAATATTAACATAACTAATATAATTGCTAGATAAAATTATATTTATCAAATAAGCATTTTTGTTATTTTAAATTTAGTTTAATTTATACTTTAACTATTTTTTAATAATAAATATAGTATCATTAGTTTTTAAAAATTAATTACTTAAAACAAATTATTATCTTTAAATCTAAAATAAAAGAATAGAAAAAAATTTATTTAATTAAATTTATTAACAATAATTAATTTATATATAAAACTTCATAAAAACTATATAACCAACACAAAATTATATATAATATAAAAGCTATATATAGTATAACTATATACAACTATAACATAACATTTCATATATATATATACAACATAACATACATTTAACTATATAATTATATATAACATAACATATATAAAATTCATAACCTTAATATAATTATAAGTGTTTATAATAACTATACTTATATATACTTGATATAATATTTGTATTAAAAAAAGGCACATATCATTTAAAATAACTTAAAGTTATTTAACATATCATATATATAACATAGCACAAAACATGTATATACAAAATCACATAACTATATATTATAACCATATATAACCTAACATATATATAACATTATTATAAACTATTATATATAACATAATATTATAACTATAACAATTAATATATAATTATGTGTTGAAATTTCAAAAATGTATTATGGAAAACACATTTAAAGTAAAAAAAAAAATTGACTCTTTTTTAATTTGTATCATATTGTTTCATTATGTAATGTGTTGTACTAAAAACATTGTTTTCATGTGCTTGTACTTAGTACCTTTTATGTGTCAAGTCAAACATTATAAGAAATTAAAGTCTATTAGAGTATTTGGTTGGTATGAAATTTTATTAATTTTTTAAATAGATTCATTTCAATCTTTTACATATATATTTACATATTTATGTGTATGAATAAAATGCATTATTTCAAAATGGGAAAAAGTGTGAACTTATATTTGATCACTCATTTTGATTGTGTTTATATGGAACTCAATATTTTGGTTGCTAAATTATCAAAAAATGGACTTTAAAGTTTAGGACTTCACGCTAGATTATTCTACTTGAGTTTAGAAATTATTTTCTTGTCAATGTTTTTTATAAGTCAACATATTTTTCTTGGATTATTTTATATGTATCATATACAATAGTTCAGTCAAAAAAATAGATTATTTTATATGTATTAAATATGAATTATTTTTAATATGCAGAGCCATCTTCTATATAGCCCCCAACCACAGGTCATCAAAGTGTGGGGGGGTCTACTATATATAGTCGGGCCCATGGTAGATCATGTAGCCCAACCAGAGTGTATGTTCCATTCATGGATCTTGGCTCTGACACTAACCATATTGTGAGAGGTAATGTTTCTATTTCTATTGATGATTATATTACAAATAGTGGATCATCTTCACGTGCTATAGGTGCATATTTAAATCCTCTTTAAACTTTGTGTGTTTATATCTTGAAACTGGCTTTAATTTTTTTAAATTGTCTTCAACTGATGTGTTTGAATTTAGTGTACATGTTATTATGCTCATGTCTTGTTATATATATGTTAAATTATGTTTATGATTTGTAAACCCTCAGTAGGAGGAAGATGAGGTTCACAATGCAACATCCATCCATTCATGGCATGATGCTACAAATAGGATCACACTGGAGGATGTTATGACCCGACATACATGGATCACACGAGAGGTGTGTAAAATAACTACAAGTTCACCTACTAGGCATAATTTTTCTTTGATGTTAGATACCATTGATAGGTTGATCGATGCATAATGGAGTGTGGGCCCACAAAGTCACCTCCTACATTCCATACAAAGGATTATGAGGTAGGAGGTTAGAGGCCCACATACTTGAGAGTTGGTGAAAGAGGCCACTATTAACATTCATGTTCTTGGGGAGTTGTTCAACATCCTTCTATAGTGTGTTTCTAGACATTGAATTCTGATTCCACTAAGATATTTTAAGAATGTTGATGCAACCCATTTTATTTATGATCAATTCTTTAGAGCCTAGGATGAACTCCCCCACCATGAATAGGTCCCCTTTAAGTTTTCAAAACATATATGTGTTGATTTTGTGCTACATATGAGGCTAGATTACACCAACATAGTATCTGACTTTTATGGATATGGCTTGGCATGTACTTATGATCACGACGAGCCTCATAGGGACCCTCGGCATGTACCACCACCTCCAAGATTGTTTCCACTACTATGTCAGAGCATGGTATTTCTAACAGAGCTAGAAGAGTCATCACAACTCAACTCTGAGACCAAGAATACCATTGCAGATAGCATGTAGATGACATTGGCCAATGCACATGTTTCATTTCCAGAGACCACCACCGTTGCCTCATTACCTGCCAATTCCATTATATGATGATTCATATCTCATGAGTCTACCCATTTACTACCTTTCTTCATATACATGTATGTGTCGTGATCTCTATTAGTGTTATGATGCATGTGTTGTACTTGATGGCAACCCACTTGTAGTAGAACAACTCGCTTGTATATGGTAACTAGATGAATCTACAAGAGAGATATCAGATGTGACAGAATGCATGGAAGTTTTGTTTACAGATGTGAAAAAATGCAGGGTAGTTCAAAGGAATCATTTAAGAAGTAATATGGAAAATTATGGTGTAACAGCTCTATTCAGAGGTAACAGGGCATTGGCATAGAAGAAAAAGAAGATGGAAATAAGGTCTACTGATCAGAATAAAGAAGGTAAAGGAAAAGGTTGATGTAAAGCAGTTTAAGAAGCATACGCAGGTCCACTTAGTCAAAACAACGTATTCATGCTGGTCCACAGAACAAAAAGAGTGTATACGTATACAAGCACTTCCACAAGAGGAAAAGCACATATATGTTGGAAAACCAAGGTTTTGGTCTGAGGTATTTGGTCCAAGGTATTTTGGTCCAAGGTATTTGGTCCGAGGTATTTGGTTTGAGGTATTGACCCTAGGTATTTGGTCCAAGGTATTGGTCCTAAGTGGTTTTGGTCCAAGTTATTGACAAAGGATCTATGTATATAAGGAGGAGAAGATCAAAGGGCTAATTGTACAAGGAATGAATATCTTATGAAGTGTTAGATCAAAAGAAAATATGCATGTTATGGGTTTCTGATGCTTTGCTTGATCTGAACTTAGTATGCACCTAAGTGTTTGATGATGGATGAGATCTAATGATGGATTGAGATCATAACGACTTACCATTATATGATATGATAATGATGGGATAGATCTGATTGCTAACACATGTTTTATCCTTTATATGTGATGATCTAGGTATGTCTGAAGTCGGGAATTGCAAGAAGTTATAAGTAAGTATTTGCAAATCTATATGCTGGTTCACTTTGGTGAAGATGCGTATACATGCTGGTTCGGCTCTTCCAAGTAGCGTATGCAAAAGAAAAGTTTGATGTTCAAGGATGATTGATCTATCAGATCAATGATGTTGTTTTACTGTTGTCTTTCAATGAAGTCTTCTTAGATATGAACATAAAACTGAATGCATAAGGAGGTGGGTATTTGATTGATTGATTTTATAAGTGAGAAGAATTGATCTTCTCGTCCTGATGATGAACCACATTGGTTGGTTCGAAACGCGTCGACCAAAGTCCTTCTTATGTGATTTACGCTGAAGCTCTCTTTACAAGAATTGATCTCTATTGTTTCCTGTGTAAAGCTCTGTAAGTTGATAGTAGATGTTCAGTATACTTCTCTTTGATACATATTTGATTCAAAAGTTTATATTTGTAGTAGTTTTGAAGGTATATCCAAGTTTTATCAATGGAAGTAAAGTAAACACGTATTTTGGGTTCAACCAAGTAGTGTTTACATTCTAATGCATGGTTTTTGAGGTTACAACTGGTTCTGAATGATGATGCAGAGTTCTGTGTTCATATTTGTATACTAGTTATAGTGATCTGTCTATTCCAATTGATTGGTTGAATTTGATTAAGTTTGAATGAATTGTTGATTCAGTTGTGTCAGAGGTTCAATGATTGTTTAATTTAGTTGTTCTGTGATTGTTTTATGTCAGAGGTTTTAGTGATTGATTGATTCAAAGATTGATGATTGGGTTTCAGTTATATCAAAGATTGATGATTGAGTGTCAGTGATTGATTGATTCAGTTTTGGTTGATTCAGAGAGTGATGATTGAGTTTCAGTGATTAGTTGATGCATATGTATTTGATGGTTGTATTGCAGTTATGATTTTGAGCTTTAATGTTGTTGATGGGGTCAGTATGAAAATTGGATGAAACGTTGTCTTCAGATTGTGGTGTTGTGTTCCAGGATGAAAATTTATGAAACGTGGTCACTGGAGGAAGAGAGAAGGTCATAGCCTTATGTAGGTTGGTACCTATGTACTGGTAAACATATCGGCCATTACAAGAGCAAGGGGGTTGGAGCTCCCTTCCAGGAGTAGTTGGAAAATGATTGAAGGTTGGAGATTTTCTTAGGTTGGCACCTACGTACTAGTAAATAGATCGGCTAGTACAAGAGCTAGGGGGTTGTAGCTCCCTTCTAGTAGAAGCTAGAGAATGAGAGAATGTTGTTGCCTTCTGCAGGTGTGTGCCTGTGTACTAGTATGAGTCTGCACCAATACAATATTGTAAACAGGTTTTTCTTATATTAAAAGAAGACAGTAGCAGGTGGTTTTTGTCCCGCATTGGGTTTCCACCTTAAATCTTGGTGTTCATGTGTGTTTCTTATGCGTGATGGTTTGTTATGTTATTACGACACATGATTACTGTTTATATGGTTAATGAAGTATTGATGCACTAATTAAAGATCAACATATGATGAATTAATTGAATGATAAGTGTGTTGGATATACGTTGGTTTCCTTAAATACAATTGCATGTACACGCGAGTTACCTTCATTGAAGTAGCGTATATAAATCAAAGTATGAAAAGAAAAAGTTATTGATCTAACTAATACTAATTCACCCCCCTCTTAGTATTATTTTTAACAATTGGTATCAGAGTAGGTCCTTTGGCAGAAGCTTGATCACTTGAAGGAGATATGTAGTAACAATGGGAAAGAAACTAAAGAAGAAATCACCCCAAAAGAATAAGACATCTCAAAGGAACTATGACAGTGGGAGAGACGATTGACCTTTATGTAGAAGCAACTCTTTAGATTCAGAATCACCTTAGAATGAAGATGAACAAGCAAAAGAACTATTAGGTATGAATTCAGTGTCCTCTAGTGATATATTTCTCTGTTCATTTGAAGATAATGAAAGTGACAATGAAACAACTGAATTTGATTTTATGGGTGAAAGAGAAAGAAATCAAATAGAGGTAGAATTTAAAAATCTCACAGACACAATTAGAGATCAACAAGATCTATTGGACAAAAGGGAGTGTGCCTTCAGAGAAGAAGTTAGCAGATTAAAAGCTTAGTTGAAGGAAGGAAACAAAGTAAGGAAGCAGTAAAAGGAAAAGGAAGATCAATGTCAAAAGATTTCGGATGAAGTGACATCATTAAGAAATGAAGTGAAAAGAGTACAAAAATCAATAGACTTAAAGATAGATCCAGTTACTATGAAAGTATTGAAGCTAAGATCCTCTCTCTAAAAGAAGATCTTGAAAAATCAAATAAGCATAATGAAGAACTACCTCAAGCAGATGAAGAACAAGAAAATGAGATTCTCAAATTAAGGCAATAGGTGGAAGAAGGAAGAAAGGCTGAAGAAATCTTGAAGAAGCAATATCTAAAAAAGGAAGAGCAATATGAGGTTGAGGTAAATATCCTAAAAGTTAAATTAGAAGAAAAGGATAAATTGTTATGATTTCAAGACAATACTAAGATTTTGGATAATATTCTTAGTAGTCAAAGGTCTCCTATCATCAAAACTGGTCTTGGTTTTCATGAATATGTTGAAGGTGAATCTAGCTCAGAAGGTGAGGAAAGGAACTCTAATGCAAAATCTAAAATGCTCAACAAGGAGATGAGAGGTCAACCCCATCAACAACCAAGGAATGAAAGTCTTCAAAGAAAATCTTTTACTCCTAACTATGGAAGTAATAATCAATTGTTTCCTCCGATGAATAATGTTTAATGTTTTATATGTCATAATTTTGGACATGTTGCAACAAGATGCAAAAGTGGAATGGTTCAAGACCATCACATAGAAAGATCATTAGCTTCGAGGTACTTTAATGGCTATCATTTTTATTGCAATATGTTTGGTCACAAAGCCATTGACTATTATAGAAGAAATATGAAACATGTAAGATGTTACGCATGTAACAAGTTTGGACATATAGCAAAGGAATGCAGGAGCAAAGTTTGGGCACCATACCAAAAGGAGAAAGCATCATCACACTCGAAGATATGGAAGAAGAATGAAGTATAGTCAGAAATAGGTGGCACAACACAGTGTACAGACATAACAGACTCAGGGGGAGCTGAAAGTGTGAAACTTTAGTGTCCTAAATCTCATACGCAAGTTTCATGCAAGTTGAGTATATACGGGAGTCATAAGCTTCACAATCGTGTATATGTTGGTTTAATGAAGAACCAGCAGGACAGACTCAGAAAAATGATCTGATATGATTCAAACAATTATCAATTATGTTTTCTGTCTTGATGTTTGATGACTACAGTATGTGGATTTTATTTAGAAGTTATTTTTGATCCTCATAAGTTGTTGATGACTTGATGTATATCTAATTCATGATGATGCCTTGATTTTTCTTACTAATATATGCAATGATCAGATCTAACAGTGAACAAGTGGCACATGTTCAGGGGGAGAATATGTTATGCTTCTAATAATGCATTGTTGGCATTATGTTTAGAAGTCTTTGGTACCTAATGATTCTTATCAATGGTGATGATGCTTATGTGGCTAAAGTGTTTAAATGAGACATCATGCTATGTTACAGTTATGAGTTGCCCATGATGAAATCTCATATGATACTTGTATTGCTTGGGGTTACATAGTTGCTATTCAAATCAGATTTATGGATGATTGTGGATGACTTTTGATGATGCATATAGTACATATATGTTGCTTACATGGTGACCTTCATAAGGACAAGGAGAAGTACAAAGCTTGAGTACACAACTTCATTATTTGATGATGAGCCACTCATTTCTTTTATGTTGATGTCATAATGCGTTCAAAGATGCATAAAGTTCATATGGTGCAGTTATGATGTAGGATTCCTAAAGTTCTTGGCTCTCACATGGTTCTTGTTGTTGATGGTATCAAGAAATCTTGACAAATGAACATGAGCTCATGGTTTTCTAGATACATAGTTGATGGATACACATTATGTTGGATACATGGATGATTACTTAAGTTGCATATTGAAAAATATCATTGGTTGGCCAAGAGAATGGTGTTATCACATGTCTCATAAAGACATAGGTATTAAAGACATGGATATTTGGAGACATGGCTTACTTAGTTGCATAATGATGATGACTTCTTACCTTATGATGATTGGTTGATGCTTATCAGATGTGAGATGTTTCCTAATGATGATACATGGTTGATATAATGAGGGTTCTTGTGGAAATATCATGCAGTTCTTGATGATGGTACTATTATCATAGATGATGACTATGGTTTTTTCACATACATATGATATGATTTTGTGTTACTTCTTGGAGATATGACATATGCTTAGTTGATTCATGGAAGATTATGATAAAGCTCTTTCTACTAAGGAAAGAGAGCAAGTTGATCTCGATGAGATCAAGAGGATGAGTTGATATATATATATATATATATATATATAAATGTGTGTGTGTTGTGTGTGTAAGAATACTTTGTCAAAGGTTGATGAGAAATTACATTTTACAAACTTGGGAACTAATGATGGACATTACAGGTTACTTATATATTCACTAACCACTACCTAGAGAACATTTGAAGAATTCAGACAAAAAGTCGGGAGTAAAGTGGTTGTTAGGCCATATACTACAGTGTACCCTTATTGTTATTAGTAAACCAGTTATGGATATGATGTACCACATGTAGTGCCATATTGTTATTATGTGCCCCATAAAAACCACTATTGTTATTAATTGGGCCCTACATTATTATTGTTATGTCGTTTAAATTATGTTATGACCTTAGACTCCTAATTATAGAAAAGAGGTATTTTCATTTGGTATCATCAAGATTTTTTCATTTATGTAAGTAAATGAGTTGCCCTCGAAGAGGCTGAATTTTAAGGCATTGATCTATCTTTTTTATCTTTTTCTTGAGTTAGTTTCATAACATTTGGTATCAGAGCTTTGGATTCTAGGGTTTCGCTGCTCCAAACAGGTCATCGTGGAATTTTCGCTATAACTTTGTTTCTGCAATGTTTCAGAAGCTAAAAAAAAAACCCTTTTGAGACGAAATCGCGTTGAACCTCGAATTCTGAATTTCAGAGCGTTTCGCACTATATTTGCGGAGATATGATCTGAGGAGGTTGGTCTTTTTGCAGACTCCTGAATTACATTCCAAACAGGTGACCTAGGGAAAATCATCATAACTTTCTCTCTGAGCATCGGATTGAAATTTTGTAAGAAGGTATAGAAAGAGGACGGACTTTAGTTTCTTGTATATATTTTTGAGTTCCAAATTTCGAAACAATGACACGTGGCACTTCATACAAGTTCCCTCTTCTGGAAAGGTCTATAATCAGGTCATCTTGGGAGATTGTGAATAATTCTTTCTTGGAGAATCCAATTTGGATCAAACTGGTGGCATTGGAAAGAGGACGCAGACGGATACTACAGATCGCAATTTCAAAACTTAAAGATCTGAAAGTACATAGTTACAGTCGTTTCAAGATTGAGCTCCTAAAATCAAGAAAAAGCAAGATGAGGAAGTTTGATGGCAAGGATCCGATAAATTGGATACTTCATATGGAGCAATATTTTTATCTACATGGTGTACCACTATTACAAAAGGTATGTATTGCATCTTCATATTTATAACTGGATCAATTTCTATGGTATGAAGGGCTTTGTTCTCGTAAACAACTTGTTACGTGGTCAATTTTCACGAAGGAAATGATAGCACATTATGAGGATACAAAGAGCAACACCTTCTTTAGAGCAACACCACAACAATTGGAAATAGTAAAAGGGCTTTGTTACATATTGGAAAGTAAAATTATGGCAACAAGGAAGTCTTCCCCTCACAACTATAAAGATGGAAGTGTTGTTTCTCCTAGCCTTCCACAACCTACAAGGGTTACACCACAACAATTGGAAGAAAAAAGAGAAAAAGGGCTTTGTTACAATTGTGATAGCGAATGCACTAAAGGTCATAAGTGTGCTAAGAAGAAATTATTTTACATAGAATATGAAGAGGAGGAAGAAAAGGAATCAAGAAACATCAAAAGAAGAGGATATATTCCAGGACCCAACCCCAGAGAAAGAAGAAATGAATCAGACCATATCTTGTAAAGCATGGGAAAGAATTACCACTCGTCAAACTCTCAAGATAGAAGGACATATCAGGAAGAAAAAGGTGCAAGAAGTGAAAGATCACATCGAGAAAGAAGAAATGAATCCAACCATATCTTGTAATTCATTGGTTGGAATTACAACTCCTCAAACTATCAAGATAGAAGGACATATCAAGAAGAAAAATGTTCAAGAAGTTAATGATCACATTGAGCATCAAGAAATGAATCCGACCATATATTGTAAAGGATTGGAAGAAATTACAACTCCTCAAACTCTAAAGATAGAAGGACATATCAAGAAGAAAAAGGTTCAAGCAGTGAAAGATCACATCGAGCATCAACAACAAGTTCTCCAACTTTTAAACGATAATGCCACTTTGGTGCAAAATCAAATTAAACATCGTAGTGAAAAATGTTTTGATGTAGGTGATTGGGTATTTTTACTGCTACATCTCAAGCAAGCTATTTATGAGAAGGAAATGTTGGCAATACTACATGCACTTAAAAAATGGCGACCTTACCGAATGGGAAGACTCTTCAAGGATGAGGATGTGGAAGCATTGTTTTGTGCTATTTCTATTATCCAACCAGATTGGATAATCGAAGCAAGGGATGAATGGAAAAAGGACGAAGAAGTATGGCCACTTATTCAAAAGTTGCAAAAGATCCCAATTCAAACAATATTGCCAGAAATTGAAGAGGAAGGAAAAATCATATTGGAACCTGGATAGTCACAGAAACAAGAACCCGACAGCTATGAAATCGATCAATTTCAGAGTATCTCATCAAGTGGAAGAACTTACCCACTGAAGATCCCGCATGGAGGACAAGAATTTTATACAGAAGCATCAAGAACTACTCAAGCGTTGAGGACAACACTTTTTGAAGGAGAGGAGCATGTTAGGCCCCTATACTACTAGTGTAACCCCTTATTGTTATTAGTACAACCCACTTATTATATTGATGTACCCATGTAGTGCCAATATTGTTACTATTGTGCCCCATGGAAACCCACTATTGTTATTATTGTGCCCTTACATTATTATTGTTATGTCGGTTCTGATTATGTTATGACCCCTTAGACTCCTATATATAGAAAGGAGGCATTTTCATTTGTATCATCCAAAAATTGTTCATTTATGTAATGTAAAGGAGGTTTCCCCCTAGAAGAGGCTGAATTTTAGGGCGTTGATCTATCTTTTTTATCTTTTTCTTGAGCTGATTTCATAACAGTTGTTGCATCATCCTGATGTTAAATCCAGTTTTTCAGAGGAAGGTTATTATACGTGGGATTCATGAAGTATAGTCACGTATACATGCAGGTTTATGTGGCTGAAGAAGCATATATGTTTTTCTGACAGGAAAAACAGTGGGTTGGACTCTGATATGGGCGCTCTATCTAGTGTTGATGAATACAGTCTTACGATATGTTTTTGTTCATTACTTTTTATCTGACTGACAATGATGCCTTGATGAATATCTTGTTGACAATGCATGGGTATCACAAGTTTCGGGGGAGAATTAGCCTTAACTCGCATTCTACATTGTTGGCATTATGGTTGCAGAGTCCAGCTATGGCTTCAGATATTTATACCATTTGTTTCTTAAGTCATGTAAAATTCTAGGGTGTGATATGACTTCTCATACATTTGAATGAGTACTATTAGGCAAGTGATGTAATTTGTATCCCCACTTTGCATGGGATGGATGATGTAATATTTATTGTATTTTTGACATGTATAAACAATTGGTATATCCCCACTTGGTTGGGTGGATGAGTGAAATTTGGTATATCCCCATTTGACTGGGAGATTGATGTATGTATGAGTCATTGGTGATAGGAAGTTCAAACTCACATAGTTGAGTTATAGAGTCATGTTATTATTTTGGAAAATATTTTTGTAGACTCTGCATGTGCTCAGGGGGAGCATGGATAGTTTAATGCATTACAGCATGTACAAAGGGGGAGTTTAATCAGAGAATTTAGCATGTGCCTAGGGGGAGCATGATCAATATTTAGTTGTTCATATATGAAAGTCTTCATTTTGGTCAACCCTTTGCCCTTGATATCAAAGGGGGAGAATATCTTGGTCTGCCCTTTTCCCTTGATGTCAAAGGGGGAGAGTATTTTAGTGTTGCCTGTTATCTCTAACAGTTTCTAAAGCTTACAATAATCAACACCAACATGGTTGCCATCAATTCCAAAGGGGGAGATTGTTGGCATTATGATGCATGTGTTGTACTTGATGGCAACCCACTTGTAGTAGAACAACTCACTTGTATATGGTAAAAAGATGAATCTATAGGATAGATATCAGATGTGATAGAATGCATGGTAGTTGTGTTTACAGATGTGAAAAAATGTAGGGTAGTTCAAAGGAATCATTTCAAAAGTAATATGGAAAATTACAGTGTAACAAGTCTATTCATAGGTAACAGGGCATTGGCACAGAAGAACATGAATATGGAACTAAGGTCTACAGATCAAAATAAAGAAGGTAAAGGAAAAGGTTGATGTAAAGCAGTTTAAGAAGTATATGTAGGTCCACTTAGTCAAAACATCATATACATGCTTTTCCACAGAACAAAAGGAGCGTATACGTATACACGCACTTCCACAAGAGGAAAAGTGTGTACATGTTGGAAAACAAAGGTTTTGGTCCGAGGTATTTGGTCCAAGGTATTTTGGTCCAAGGTATTTGGTCCGAGGTATTTGGTCTGAGGTATTGACCCTAGGTATTTGGTCCAAGGTATTGGTCTAAGTGGTTTTGGTTCGAGGTATTGACAAAGGATCTAAGTATATAAGGAGGAGAAAATAAAAGGGCTAAGTGTATAAGGAATGAATATCTTATGAAGTGTTAGATCAAAAGAAAATATGCATGTTATGGGTTTCTGATGCTTTGCTTGATCTGAACTTAGTATGCACCTAAGTGTTTGATGATGGATGAGATCTAATGATGGATCGAGATCATAATGACTTATCATTATGTGATCTGATAATGGATGGGCTAGATCTAATTGCTAACACATGTTTTATCCTTTATATGTGATGATCTAGGTATGTCTAAAGTCGGGAATTGCAGCGAAGTTATAAGTAAGTATTTTCAGATCTATACGTTGGTTCGCTTTGGTGAAGATGCGTAGACATGTTGGTTCGTCTCTTCCAAGCAGCATATGGAAAAGAAAAGCTTGATGTTCAAGCATGATTGATCTATCAGATCAGTGATGTTGTTTTATTGTTGTCTACCAATGAAGTCTTCTTAGATCTGAACCTAAAATTGAATGCATAAGGAGGTCGGTATTTGATTTATTGATTTTATAAGTGAGAAGAAGTGATCTCTGTTTTTGCCTGTGTAAAGCTCTGTAAGTTGACAGTAAATGTTTAGTATATTGCTGGCTGGTACAGACTTTATTCAAAATTTTATATTTTCAGTAGTTTTGAAGGTATACACAGGTTTTACTAATGGAAGTAGCGTATACACAGAGTTTGGGTTCAACCAAGTAGCGTATACATTCTGATGCATGGTTTTTGAGGTTACAGTTGGTTCTAAATGATGATGCATAGTTCTGGGTTTAGATTTGTATACTGGTTACAGTGATCTGTCTATTCTAGTTGATTGGTTGAATTTGATTAAGTATGAATGAATGGTTGATTCAATTCTGTCAGAGGTTCAATGATTTTTTGATTCAGTTGTCCAGTGATTGTTTTATGTTAGAGGTTTTAGTGATTGATTGATTCAGAGATTGATGATTTAGTTTCAGTTATATCAGATATTGATGATTGAGTGTCAGTGATTAATTGATTCAGTTGTGGTTGATTCAGAGAGTGATGATTGAGTTTTAGTGATCAATTGATGCAGATGTATTTGATGGTTATATTTTAGTTATGATTTTGAGCTTCAATTTTTTTGATCGTTCTAGTATGAAAACTGGGTGAAACGTGACCTTTAGATTGTGGTGTTGTGTTCCAGGAGTATCCAGTCTGAAAATTTATGAAACGTGGTCCCTGGAGGAAGAGAGAAGGTCGTAGCCTTCTGTAGGTTGATGCCTACGTACTAGTAAACATATCGGCCAGTACAAGAGCCAGGGGGTTGGAGCTCCCTTCTAGTAGTAGCTGAAAAATGAGTGAAGGTTAGAGACTTATGTAGGTCAGCGCCTATGTACTAGTAAATATATCAGCTATTAAAAGAGCTAGGGGGTTGTAGCTCCCTTCCAGTAGAATCTGGAGAACGGGAGAAGGTTTTTTCCTTCTGCAGGTGGGTGCCTGTGTACTGGTATGAGTCTGCACCAGTAAAATATTGTAAATAGGTTTTTCTTATATTAAAAGAAGACAGCAACAGGTGGTTTTTGTCCCGCATCGGGTTTCCACCTTAAATCTTGGTGTTCATGTGTGTTTTTTATGTGTGATGGTTTGTTCTGTTATTACTGCACATGGTTATTATTTATATGGTTAATGAAGTACTGATGCATTGATTAAAGATAAACATATGATAAATTAATTGAATCATAAGCTTGTTGTATATATGTTGGTTTCCTTAAATACAGTTGCGTGTACACACGAGTTACCTTCATTGAAGTAGCGTATATAAATCAGAGTATGAAAAGAAAAAGTTATTGATTTGACTAATACTGATTCACCCCCCCCGCTCTTAGTATTATTTCCAACAATGTCATCCATGACACTTGGGGGGTACGCGATCCGTGTGACACAGATTAGGTTCATATATATGAAAATTTTGGCTCTTTTTTCAAATTGTACATATTTATTTATATTAATTTAGTTCATATTATATTTAATTTATATTAATAAGTTCATGATAACATGTAGACATAACCTAGGTACATGGAGGAGATTATGAGGTCATCCAAGTGGAAATATATCAACCAAACCAACCTCCACCAATTCATGTTTCCATGGATTCTCCTCCACCTTCACTTTATAACACTCATGTGGAGGAGAGTCAGTATGTACAACCACATGGACCAATAGTTGAGGTAAAAAAATATTCCTAAGATTTCAACATTTTTTTTTAAGTTACATGAATGCTAATTAGTTCGAAAATAATTATAATTTGTCCTTTCCATTGTGTACACATGCATATATGCAAATTGTTCTCGATGTCACAATTATGTGGATGCATGACCTAGATGTTAGGTATAAAGGTATTGAAGATGTGGGTCCATCGATGCAAGCCCTAATCTTTCAGCCACAAGCAGGGGAGAACCAAACCCAGATTGATTAGACCCCCATCCTAAATGACTTGCATTTGGACTCGAATGAGTTTATTATATTCATATATATAATTAAATTTGGTTCAAAATAAGTTATTTGCATATTGTTTATTTTGTACAAATAATGATCTAATTAGTTTGAATTTGAATGTTTTATATTGGAGTACCAGATTATGGACGATCACTTTGCGTAGCATAATTCATATAGGAGTTATTGTGGTACCTAGAGGGGATAGTTTGTATATTTTCAAGCCCATTTCATAGGGAACATTCACATGTGATACATACTTTGTATATTTTCATATGTGGACAATTTATGGATATACATGAACATTGTTTTAGTTTATGGATGCTTATTATTTCAATTGATGGATATTCATGTAACATTTGTAATTCACATATGTTTCCATATGAACATTTTATTGATACATTCATTATTTAAGTTTATCGATTTTTATTAATATTTTTTATGGATGTTCATTAAATTTTAAAGTTTCTGGATTTCTCATTTCATAGACTAAAAAAATAAATACAATCCTAATTTATAATGCAAGTTACTTTCATACTTCAAATTAATTAAAATATATTATGGTTGAATTAAAAAACACAAATAGGATTGAAAAAAAAAAAAATCAATTTTAAAATATGTCTCATAAACAATAGATAATTTTTATTCAGTTTTAATTGTGAACTTTCTTAAATTTACTTGGCTATCTTAAGGTTCAATTAAAAAACAAAAACGAAATTGAAATAAGTCTTATTCAATTTTAAAAGATGTCTTGTAAACAAAAAAAAAATATTCAATTTTATTTCTTTTTAGGTCATCTACAAGAGCTTAGTCCTAACATGATATAAGTATGATCTTACTTTTATACATAAAATGAACTAAAATATATCATATATCAATTTGTTATTGAGCATGGAGATGATTACAAATATGCTTCATATTGGCTTGTGGAAAATGTCTTTTAGTGCAATCAACATGTATGTTATTACAATGATTTTAAAAATAAATTATTTGAATTCTAAAGGCATCAATATTATAATTTAAAAAATGTATATATTAAAATTTTTGCAACTCACTCATATATCATTGCATGACCAACTCTTATAAGTACATTTCATTCAATTTCTTATCTCAAGGTTCAATTAAAAAACATATATAGGATTGAAATAAATTGTATTCAATTTTAAATGATGCCTTGCAAAAATAAATAAATAAACTATTCTATTTTATCTCTTTCGACGTCATTGTAGTTTTTAACCCCGTACAGAAATTACCTGCATACGAATTCTAAATCACATGAGAATAAACAATGTGAGAGCATAACACATAAAACACATATGCACAGAGATTTCCCACTGGATCCCAAAACCGGGACTACCAGCTTGATTTTTCATTATGTTCCTTTCAATGTTACAATGCATATTTATATATGTCGAAGCATCCAATACCATGGACCGAAAACCATCGCGTCCAAAAAACATGTGCGAAAATCATGCACAAAACCATAGGTGGGTCCGCCCAACCTAACGTAGGTTCCAAAACCAAAATTAAAGTGGGGTTACGGGTACCCCTCAAACCCCCTGTTAACTATGAGGAAAGAATATAACACAACCCAATAGTCATATACAAGAGCTTAGCCATAGCATGATATAAGTACAATATTACTATGATGTAAGTATATTTGATACTTGAAATGAACTAAAATATATCATGTATCACTTTAATACTGAGGTGGAAAGTACTACAAATATGTTCCATATATGTTTTAAATTAAAAAACACAAATAGGATTGAAATAACTTCTATTCAATTTTAAAATATGCCAAAGGTAAACAACAAATGAGTTTTATTCAATATTTTTTGAAAATGAAACAAGAATATCCTAATTTAATTTTTCCTTGAATTAAATTAGGAATAAAATTGTAATTCCATATCACAACACAATTTGTACCAATTAGCTAAGTTAAATTGACTTATTTAACTCAGTTAATTTGAGTTGAGGGTCTAACTTCAGTCATGTAGAGTGTATGCTACATTATATGAGCCCTAGTTGAGTTTATTTTGATCTCTAATTAATTAATTTAGTTTTTCTCAGTTAAAGTAAGTTAAACTATTTCCAACTGATAAAGGAACTAATAAGATGTCAAAGGATGGGGTGTTGCTTCATGTGCTCAACCAGTTAACTAATAATTCACTCAGAAATAACTCATGCATGTTAGATATAAGTGTTATCTAGTTGATAATGGAGTTCAAGAGGAATGTAATATCAGTTTTAGAATCATCTCAATTGTACAAGTGGTGCATGTAGTGAGAGGAAGGCCTATGAGGATTGTGCAAGTCCAATTGAGAAATTGGTTAATTATTCGCCTAGGCTTGTCCAAGAAGCTATGAGACAGATAGAGATAATGCACAGGTTTCTCGCGCTTGAGAAAATCATTGTAATCTTCTGATATTTTTTTACTAATACAATATGCATATATCAAGGGTTTTTAGTTGTGGCTTTCCCTAGGAAATCATTGTGTAATGTGCTTATTGAAATCTTTATATTGTATTCTTCGTGATTTGGTGATCATTTAATTATTTGCGTTAATGAGTAGAGTATATTCAAGTCTGTTGTTTTAGTAGATTACAATTAGCAATTTGAATCTATAAGGAATTTCTACATGGTATTGGAGTAGAAATCACCCTAGAAGAGGAGAATACGAGCTTGTCTTTTGTAGGTGAAATTGAATTTGTTGTATCATTCTTCATAGTTAGCATGATGTCATTCTACAGATTGAGACTCAAATATTCCCTTCAGGGTAGTTCAAAATATATTTCTTGGAAGGATAGGATAGAGGCAGTGTTTGAAGACAATAAGCTTAAGGAATTCATGGAGAAATATATTCCTAGGCCTTGAGCATTTGATGCTCAAAATCTAACAAAGTGGAATAAATTTGTTGTAAAGTTGAGAAGGATTATCTTAGAAGGAGTTTGATGTCATATTGTATCGAACCTCCATTTTAAGGAGACTCCATATGCAATGTGGAAGGACTTAAAATATATGTTTCAAAACAACAGTGACCATAGGAAGCTAGTACTGAAGGACAAGCTCAAGAAAATCAAGATGGAGAAGGCCGACACAATACCAAAGTATTTAACCAAGTTCACCCAATTTTTGGATGAGATTGCAAGTGTTGGTTTTATAGTTGTTGAAGATGATATGGTTAACTTAGCACCTCTAGGCCTTCCCAAGAGTTGGAACAACTACCAAGATTTGGTAAATGGGAGGGAGAAGCTACTAGAGTGGGAGAATTTGTGGTCTGACTTGGTGCAAGAAGTGATTCGACGGAACACCAGAGATTGATCCTCATCCAAGCATGACGATGAGAAGAATTGTGCCTTAGCTAGAAAGGAAAATAAAAGGAAAGGGAACTCATGCCATTCCAAATCATATTCTAGTCAAGGAAGAAAGAAGAAGGACTTATCAAAGATTAAATTTTTTCACTATTATGATCTAGGTCACTATGCCATGAAGTGTCCACAAAAGAAGGATGGAAAAAACCCTCAAGAGCAGTGGCATGTGAAGTGCTTTCTTCACAATCTAAGTTGGATTTCACCCTCATTTCTTACAAGGTGACATCAGTGATGGGTAATTTGTGGTGTATTGATAGTGGAGCCTTGTTAGGTCCCTATACTACTAGTGTAACCCCTTATTGTTATTATTACAAACCCCTTATTATATTTTTGTGCTCATGTAATCCCCATATTGTTATTATTGTACACCATAGAAGCCCATTATTGTTATTATTGTGCCCTTACATTATTATTGTTATGTATTCTCTAATTATATTATGACCCCTTAGACTCCTATATATAGAAAGGAGGTCTTGTCATTTGTATCATCAAATAATTGTTCATTTGTGTAATGTAAAGGAGGTTTCCCCCTCGAAGAGGCCTATTTTGAAGGCATTTATATATTTTCTATATTTTTGTGAGCTGGTTTCATAACAAGCCTCATTTAATATGATTGGCACAAAGAATTCTTAAGTGACTTGAAGGAGAAGGGCCTCCATATGCACATCAAAATGAGATATGATGGAAAGTATAGTGCGACCAACATCAATACTATTACTTTTAAAATGAAGTCTGGTTCTCTTATCACCTTAAAATATGCCATGTATGTAGAATTTGGTTTGAGTTACTATGTTGGAGCACCATGGCTACATTGTGATATATAGCAAAGGAAATTCTTTCCTTCATCACATAGCCTCACGACAAGTGAAGAGGATCAAAAATTGGGTGAAGAACCTCTACAAATTGGATGTAGAAGACTCTGCTTCTTTGAGCACAAAACTAGAGAAGGTGCAGAGCCAAGACCTCGGTAAATTGTGGGATAAAATATTGGGTCACTTGTACCATGGAGCTTTGAATATCATGTAGTAGATTTCTACAGGGCTTCCCAAGGGTACACTAGAGCAAAGAGATACATGAAAATGGTAAACAATGGGGAAGCACACCAAAGCCACCTTTCGTGATAATCATAGTATAATGCAAGTTATCCTTGAAAGAGTTCACTCAGATGTGTGTGGACCATTATCGACAACCTCCATATCCCAAAATAGGTATTAGGTAATATTTGTAAATGATTTCCCATGTAAGTGCTCTATTTTCTTCATGCAAAATAAATATCAAACGTTCTCTAAATTTTGTGAATTTAAAGCACTTGTTGAGAACGAGACTGACAGGAAAGTGAAGGCTCTCAGTAGTGATAACAACAGAGAATATGTGTCAAATTAATTCAATAAATTTTATGCATCATAATACATTCGATGAGATTTAATAACTCCCCATAACCCACAATTTTTTTGGGGTGGCTGAAAGGAAGAACAAAAGTATTGTTGGAGTTGCATGCAAAACGTTACTTGATTAGGGCCTACCATTGCACTTGTAGGCTGAAGCATGCAAGATAGTTGTATATGTGCATAACATGAGTCCTCATCAGATTCTCAGGATGAGCACACTAGAAGAAACCTTTTTAGGTAAGAAACCGCATGTGGCACACTTAAAGGTCTTTGGTTCATCAATTTACTATCATGTTTTACTGAGGATGCAAGGAAAGAGCTAGAACCAACAATTGAGTTGCACATATTTGTGGGGTACACTAATACACCTCACAACTATCGGGTGTACCTCCCATATCACAGGATGATAGTGGTTTTTAGATATGTGAATTTCGATGAAGAGAAGGCCATGAGATGTTCCCTTGAGAGTGAGCTTCAGTTACATGCAAATGAGGATATTTTAGCTTGAAAGGAAGAACCTCGAGATGATGTGGAGTAGCCACATGAAAAGGAGAGAAGAGTGGAAGTACCCACTCATGTAGAAACTTCCAAAGATTGAAGGAAGTGCACCAAAGAGGTTGACATATTAATGCATGATGCGAGAGAGAATGTGGGAGAACCAACATCATAGCGTAGTCAGAGGAGGTAACTAGCTTGGTATAGTGGCTACATGGCCATGATGAGTGAGAGTGTAGATATTGAGCCATCTTCATTTGAGGATGTAGTGTAACAACCAGTATGGGTTGATGCCATGGTTGAGAAGTATGACTCCATTATCAGAAAAAGTATTTGAAAAGTGTCTTAATACCAACAACCAAGTCAGTGGTGAGTTATATATGGCTTTATAAAGTAAGGAAATTAGTAGATGGGAATTTATAGAAAAATATGGCTAGATTTTTGGCCATAGGGTTCTCTAAGGGGGAGGGAATTAATTACGAGGAGACCTTTGGTATAGTAGCAAGGTACTCTTCAATCAAATCTATTCTTTTAGTTTCAGTGCAAATGGGATGGAAGATACATCAAATGGATGTGAAGACAACCTTCCTCAATGGAGTGATTCAAGAAGAGGTTTACATTGAGGAGCCAAAAGGATTTGAGTCCTTCAACGGATAGTCACATTTGTGAAGACTCAAGTGATCATTGTTTGGATTGAAACAAGCACCCCATGCTTGGTACACCTGAATTGATAGCTATTCGATAAGGTTTGGCTTCACCAAAAGTGAAGAAGATGCAAACCTTTACCATATTGTGGTTGAAAGTAAATTGTTTATTATAGTATTATATGTTGATGATTTAATTCTAGTAGGTGGTGATAAGTTGGTAAAATATTGCAAAGAGGATCTTACAAGAGAATTTGAGATGAAGGACCTGGGCTCATGCATAATTTCCTTGGTGTGGAAGTATGTGAAGGAGATGATGAACTATTTTTCTCTCAAGGCAAGTATGCCAATGAGATACTGAAGAAGTTCCACATGGAGAGCAGAAAACCCATGGAGACTCCTCTAGTAGAAAAATGAAGGAAGGAATATGCTACTTCAGGTGAAGTATTGGATTTATAGGCATCCTGTGGGTTCACTTATGTATTTGGTGAACACATGACCACACATATATTTTGCAGTTAACCAGCTTAGTCAAGAAATGGTTAAGCCAACCAAACTGCATTGGAAGGAAGCGAAAATTGTGTCAATATACGTCAAAGCCACCACTCAGTTTGGTCTTTGGTACAGAGGGACAGAGGGAGTGAAGATTCAAGGCTTCATAGATTCAGATTGGGCTATGAGTCCATTCGACATGATGAACACATTAGGGGGAATCTTTAGTGTTGGGTCAATAACAATTTCTTGGTATAGAAGGAATATATTCAATCATCTTGTGAGGCAATCTAGATGAGGAAGATCCTTGTTGGGTTATTTGGTCAACAGATGGATCCTACAGTGATTTACTATGAAAATCACAGTTGTATCAAACTCTCTGAGAATCTAGTTTTTCATGATTGGTCCAAGCATATTGACATCTAACATCACCATCTATGAGATTGTGTGTAGAGGAGAATCATGTTGCTAGAGTACATTCCTACAGAGGAGAAAGATCCAGATATCTTGACTAACACATTTTCAAAAGGAAAATTTGAGTTCCATAGATGTGGGATCAGGGTAGAAGATAATCCCTTTCTTATTGAGAGGGAGTGTTGAAAATACAAAGATAACATCCTAATTTAATTTTTTCCTTGAACTAAATTAGGAATAAAATTGTAATTCCACATCATAAGACAACTTGTATGAGTTAACTAAGTTAAATTGACTTAGTTGGTTAAGTTAATTCAAGTTGAGGGTCTAACTTGAGTCATGTAGAGTGTCTCCTACATTACAGGATCCTTGGTTGAGTGTATTTTGAGTTGTAATTAATTAATTCAGTTTATCTGATTTAAATTCAATTAAAATAGTTCCAACTGATGGAGGAACTAGTAGGAGGTCAAACATTGGTGTGTTGCTTCACGTGTTCAACTAGGTAACTGATGATTCACTCATAAATAACTCATGCATTTCATATCTGAGAGTTACCGAGTTGATATTGGAGTTCAAGGGTAGTGTACTATGCGTTGTATAATCAACCAAATTGTACTTGTGGTGCATGCACTCAAAGGAAGGCTTATGAGGATTCCACAACTCCAATAGAATAATTTCCCTAATTAATAGGGGTTGATTCCCAAGGAAATAGCACAAGGAAATAGGGACTTGGGAAAGCGATAAATTGGTCAAGTATTGGCCTAGGCTTGTTTAGTAAGTTGTGAGACAGATAGAGATAATGCAGAGGGTATTTGGGCTTTAGCAAAGCATTGTAATATTCTCATATTTTCTGACTAATGCAATATACAGAGAGCAAAGGCTTTTAGCTGTGGCTTTCCCTAGGAAATCATTTTTTAATGTGTTGGTTGAATTATTTATTTTGTATGCTTCATGATTTCATGTTCGTTTAATTTTTTCACTCATGAGTCATATTTAAGTCTATTGCTTTAGTAAATTACAATTAGCAGTTTGAATCTAGAAGGAATTTCTACAGTATTATTTCTTTTGAGATTAACTGCAAGTGATTTGTCATAACATGATATAAGCCAATCCTATATGATAACATTTCTAGAATTTTTTATAATGTTATCAACTTTCCTAAATTTACTTAGTTATCCAAGAGTTTCAATCAATTCCTTCTTATTGGAATAAGTTTTATTCAATTTATAAAAAAAAACTCAAATATGATCGAAATAAGTTTTAGTCAATTTTAAAAGATGTCAAGATGTAAACTATAAAGAATTTTTATTTGGTTTTATTTCTTTTGATTATATCTACAAGAGCTTAGTCATAATATGTTATATGTGTGTGTGAGTGTGTGTGTGTGTGTGTGTGTGTGTGTTCTATTTGTTGCACCTTTTACAATCCAATATGAATCATGTGTATAACTATTTCCATGCTTTATATTAAACTGGCAGATGACATTTATTAATAGCATACACAAAATTTAATGTCGTTCATAACATAGATCAAGTATAATTTCCATTTTAAGTAAAATAATATCATATGAACTTGGTTAAATTATTAATATATTAAATTTTAGATATTTCTTTATTCTAGATCTATCGGATTCACATAAGGATCATATCCTTAAAAATAGAACTTCCTTGAAGTTTGGAGAATTTTATTTTTACAAATGCTTGATCGAGCTTGATAGCTCGATCAATATTGATAGATTGATCGATTTCAATAGATCAATCAATCCTTTTAGCTCGATCGAGTCCCTAGTTAACAACATAAATGGCTCAATTAAGGCTTTCTTAAACCCTTAATCGACCTATTTGAATTTATAATTTAAGCACTTGTTTGAGGTTCTCATGTCCTAAAAACTACAATTTTAGCACCCCTTCAGCAAATTTCTTTGCAACACCATTTTGTACCCAAGCAGACTTAGGGAAAAAAATTTCCTTAACTCGCGGAGTTGATGATGTTTGATTCATCATGAAATCCTTTATCCAATGGAATATTAGTTTGATTTTTTTGAATTCATATGACATTAATTATGTCTTTTAGACATAATGTTTGAAATTGTTTGGACAGTTTCGAAGAGTCTCAATAAAAAATCAATAACATAAAATATACATAGCAAAATTATTTCAAAAAATACCACTTGATACTCTTGGTAAATAGTTGAAAAAAAAAACTTATGTGTAGAGATGTCTGCAAAATTCAATTGAAATGTTACATATCCAATTTTGAAATATAGTAAAAAATATAATTTTGCATTAAAAAAAAAAATAATATATATATATATATATATATATATATATATATATATATATATATATATATATATATATATATATAATATATATATATATAATATGAAAAACTTATTTCTATTCGTGTCAATCATGCTATATTTACTAAAAAGTACACATTTTAGACTAAGTTACGTTATGTGAACATACACATGCCTCTTAAGCTATGGAAAATTTGCAAGGAAAAACATTTCATTTAATGGAAAATTAACAAATTATATGATGCTTTCTTTTTGTAAAACATGTTAGAAAATTATATATTATAGAGCAATGGAACACATAAAATATTGCAGAAATATAGACACTGAAAATGCATAAAACAATAGAGACACAGATATATGTGGTTCACCCAGTTTGGGCTATGTCCATGGAGAAACAGCCAGTCTTTCCTTTTATATTATCAAGCAAACTGAAGAGATACAACCTACAACAAATCCACTGTAATTCCCTCTTCGCTCTCAATCTCCTCTCTCTTCCTCATTCAGAACACAGATCTACATAGACGCAATGCAATTCCCTCATATATAGCGAGGGGTTGCCTTCTAGGGCAAAAACCCTAAATTAAACATAACTTCTACCATCAGATATCCACCTAATGAACGGCTCAGATTGACTACGAAATTACAACATTTTACAAGGCAATTTTACATCTATTTTTAGCTTCGGGAGCACCGCCCCCTGGACCCCCTTGCAACGTAAATATTATGGGCAGTGTTGCCACCACATTATGAACTGGGGTTCAATGCGGTGATACCTCTTAATAAAGAATATAATTAGGCTCCACACCCAACAATCTCCCACTCAGAGACTGATTATAGCAACTCCACCACTGCTTCATTTGCTGGACAATGACTCCATTTTGGACCTGGTTGTTTCTCATATTCTTCATCATACATGAAGACCAATTGAAACTGAGAAGAATCTCAGTTTCTCCTTGGTTACAACTTTTGCTAACATATCTGCAGGATTCTGGCTAGTATGTATCTTTTCTAGCTTCAACTATCCATCCTCCAATGCTGACTGTATGAAATGGTACTTGAGCTATATATGTTTAGTCTTGGAATGAAATGCAGAGTTCTTTGCAAGATGTATGGCACTCTGACTGTCACTATATAACCTGCCCAACTTCTACTTCTTACCCAATTCATCCAAAAACCTTTGCAACCAAATAATTTCTTTACTAGCCTTTGTAGCAGCAAAATACTCTACTTCTATTGTTGAGAGTGCAATAACACTTTGCAGTTTTGAAACACAACTGGCAGTTGTTCCGCCTACAGTAAACACATACCCTGTTGTGCTCCTCCTGTTATCTCTATCACCCACCATATCTGCATCAACATATCCCTGTAGAGCAATGTTTCAACCACCAAAGCATAATGCTTGATTTGTTGTACCTCTCAAATACATGAGCATCCACTTCACCACCATCCAATATTATTTCCCTGGATTGTTCATGTACCTACTTACAAATCCCACTACATGTGCAATATCAGGCCTTGTGCAGACCATTGCATACATTAAGCTTCCAATTGTTGATGCATATGGAACTTTAGACATATCATCCATTTCTTCCTGAATCTTGGGACAAACCTCCTTACTTAGTTTGAAATGGCTATCTAAAGGTATACTAACTAGTTTTGCATTTAGCATATTAAATCTTTTCAACACCTTTTCTATGTACTCACTTTGAGACAATGTTAATTTGCAATTCTTCATGTCTCTAGTTATTCTCATACCAAGGATTTGTTTTGCAGCACCCAAATCCTTCATTGCAAATGAGTTCGCCAATTTTCTTTTGAGCACATTTATTTCCTGCATGTTAGAACCTAGAACAAGCATGCCATCTACATACAATAACAATATAATATATTTTCCATCATTTTGTGTTTTGAGATAAACACAATGATCAGAGTGACATCTAGTATAACCTTGTTCAGACATAAACCTATCAAATTTTAGATACCACTGCCTTGGAGCCTGTTTTAAGCCATACAAGCTCTTCTTAAACCTGCACACTAGCTTCTCCTTCCCTTTTACCTCATATCCTTGTGGATGCTGCATATATATCTCTTCCTCCAAATCCCCGTGGAGAAAATTTGTCTTTACATCTAACTGCTCAAGATGTAAATCTTCAACTTCTCAAGATGCAGGTTTATACCCTTTTTCTGTGCAAACCCTTTCACCACAAGTCTAGCTTTATACCTTTTTCTACCTCCATCTTCTTCCTTCAACTTGTAAAAACATTTATTCTGCAATGTTGTTTTACCTGCAGGCAACCTGACTAAGTCCCAACTCTAGTTATGTGCTGAGGAGTCCATCTCTTCTTTCATGGCTTGCTCCCACTTCTTCTTGGTTTCTACCTGCACTGCTTCTTCATAACATTCTAGTTCACCAGAATCAGTCAACAATATATAATATAATGAAGGAGAGCATCGTTCAGAGGGTCTACTTTTCCTGGTAGATCTTCTAACACCACTTTCAGGTGTTTGAGGTGCTTGTTGTTGTTGTGGTTTTTGTTCTGGCTATTGATCATTATGATTTCGAGGCACCGTCACTTTTTCTATGATCTCTTCAAGCACTATGTATTCTTTGTTTTATTTTTCCTATTTCTTTTCCTACAGTTGATCCTTATACAAAACATTTTCATTGAATATGACATCTCTTCTCCTAATGATTTTATGTTTTTCATAATCATAAACGTGATAACCAAAATCATTAACACCATATCCAATAAAAGTACATTTCTTTGATTTTGCCTCAAGCTTTGTTCTATTTTATTTATTAATGTGGACAAAGGCTTCACAACTAAAATTTTACCTGTCCATGCCTCCTCTGGAATACCACCATCCAAGGAAGTTGAAGCCACTCTTTTTATTAGATAAACAGTAGTATCTACAGCATCTACCCAAAATTATAAAGGCAATCTTGCATGTAATCTCATGCACCTTGCATGCCCCATGATTGTCCTGTTCATCCTTTCTGACACGCCATTTTCTTGTGGTGTTCCTAGAACTGTCTTCTCTCTGTGAATTCCATTTTCTGAACAGTACCTATCAAACTCTTTGTTGCAATATTCACCTCCATTGTCTGATCTGAGATGCTTCAACCTTTTTCCTGTCTCATTTTCAACCGAAACTTTCCATTTCTTGAAAGTATCAAATACATCATATTTATTTCGAATACAATAAATCCAGGTCTTTCTGGTCGCATCATCAATAAAAGTAACATAATAACAAAAGCCACCAAGAGATGATACCTAAGTAGGTCCCCATACATATGTATGCACAAGCTCTAATTTTTAGCTCTTCTTTTATTTCCAAACTTTGAGGAATTTGACTCTCTTTTGTTTTCCATAAACACAATTCTCATAGAATTTTAAATCAACATGCTTCAAACCTGGAAACAAATTTCTTGAGTGAAGAATCTGCATCCCCTTCTCACTCATGTGCCCGGGCCTATGATGCCACAATGACGTATCTTCTCCTGTAGAGGTTAAAGAATTAACAGAATTAGAAATACCATTGCATAAATACAATGTACCAACCTTTTCTCCTTTTTCTATTACCATGGATCCTTTAGTGACCTTCCAGGTTTTATCTGTAAAAATAGTCACACAACCTTCACCTCCCAATTTCCTTGTTGAAATAAGATTTTTCTTCAGATTTGGAACATGCCATACCTCCTTCAATAGCCGTTGATTTCCATTCTGTTGTTTTATGAAAATTGTACCCATTCCAATGATTTTACAGGGTTTATCATCACCCAATCAAACCTATCCAAAATATCCTTGAACATAATCATGAAAGTGTTTCCTATTAGGTGTGGCATGAAATGAGGCCCCTAAATCTACCACCCATGCATCAATAATATTTTGTAAAGAAAGAAACAAAGAATCTTGCAACACATCACATGTTACATTCACTTCATGATTATTTTCTTGTTGCGCATCTTCGTCTTTTCCCTTCCAAGACATGCGTCTTTCTTTAGGTGTCCTTTCCTCCCACATTTCCAGCACACTCTCCCCGATCTGGATTTGGATCTGCATTTTCTTGACTTACTGCGATATTCAGGGATCTTTCCTCTTTCCATTTTTCTTCCCCTAGTCTCTGCAATCAAAGCATTACCTAATCTTTCACCGGAGCTTTTCCATCGCATTTCCTCACTAAGGATTGCACCGACAACATCATCAAACTTTAAAGTACTAGATCGATTCCAACTTTTTGGCAATGAGAACAGAAATAACAAAGTCCTAACTTCACCATCAAAAGTTACCCCTACAGAACTTAACTGACTGGTAACTATATTAAATTCATTTAAATGATCAGTAACAGATCCACCTTCTGACATCTTCATATTAAATAAATGCTTCATAATAAATACCTTATTTGAGGCTGATGTATTTTCGTATAGTTTGGTCAATGTTGACATTAAACCCTTTGTTGTCATTTCCTTTGAAATATTAAATGCTACTAATGTCGCTAGGCACTGCCGTATTGTTCCAAGTGCTTTTCTATCGAGAATATCCCATTTCGTGTCCATCATACTCGTCAACTTCCTTGTCTTTTAACTCAATGATTGGTACATATCTCTTTGATACAAATAATCTTCCATCTGCATCTTCCACAGTTGGTAGTTTTGGTCGTTAATTTTTTCGACTCTAAACCTACCATCTTCCGCCATTGCTCTCACTTCAACTAGGAACCCTTCCCTCCTGTGAGTTTATCAGCCAAATATACCTTCAGCTCTGATACCAGTTGTTATAAAATTATATATTATAGAGAAAAAAAACACATAAAATATCATAGAAATATAAACACATAAAACGCATAAAACAAGAGAGACACAGATATGCGTGGTTCACCCAGTTTGGGCTACGCCCATGGAGAAACAGCTAGTCCTTCCTTTTATATTATCCAGCAAACTGAAGAGATACAACCTACAGTAGATCCATTTTAATTCCCTCTTTGCTCTCAATCTCCTCTCTCTTCCTCATTCAGAATACAGATCTACATAGATGCAATACAATTCCCTCATATATAGCGAGGAGTTGCCTTCTAGGGAAAAAACCCTAAATTAAACATAACTTTTACCGTCAGATCTTAGCCTAATGAATGTCTGAGATTGACTACAAAATTACAACATTTTACAACGCAATTTTACATCTATTTTTAGCTTCAGGGGCGCCGCCCCCCCTAGACCCCCCTCTAGTGTAAATATTACGAGCAGTGTTGCCACCACATTATGAACTGGGGTCCAACGTGGTGATACCTCTTAATAAAGAAGATAATTAGGCTTCACACCCAACAAAACATATCATTAGGAAAACAACATAATTCTCCAAAAATTGTCAATTTACTTTGAATCAAAATCCACAATGCTTATACGAATTTTTAGGGGGTCAGTTTGATAAAAGAGTAAAATTTTGAAATTTCATTAGCACATTTGGCCCAAAAGTATAACCCACCTTCTTGCATTGACCCTCCAAATGCAAGAAACATATCATGAAGTAGAAATTATTCTTAATAAAATAGGAATTATAAGAACAGAAAAGGAAGAGAAAAGTTGGATTATTTATTTTGATTGAGCTTCAAAGAAAAATACAAGGGTGGCAAGATGGGGAGGGTTATTGTATAGACCTAGAGTAACTCAATTAAAAAAGAACACATGGGAATGGGGATAAATGGAAAAAAACAAGAATAAATGCATCCCTTGTTGCAAGGCTTAATATTTCCTTCCATAGCACAAGAACCCAACATTAAGATCTTGGGGGACTCATTCATCATTATACAACACCAATACCAATGAATTTCTCAAAATTGGACTTAAGATCAGGCTGCTATCAAATTAGAATCAGATTACAGGACATACCAAAAACGGAATTCCAAACACACGAAGGTCACTATGAATTTAAAGTAATTCCGTTTGGATTAACCAATGCACCAGCAACGTTTCAAGCAACCATGAACAAATTATTTCATCCACATCTTAGGAATTTTGCATTAGTATTCTTTGATGATATTCTAATTTACAATAAAACTTGGAGGGAGCACTTGCAACATTTGGACAAAGTTCTTACACTACTTAAAGAACACCAATTTTACACAACAACAAAAAAAAAAATCCAAATGCACCTTCGGAAAGGAAGTAGAATACCTTGGACACATTATATCCCATGAAGGCATAAAGGTGGACCCTAATAAAATCAAAGCTATAAAAGAATGGACCAAACCTGTCAATATATCCAAGCTAAGAGGGTTCTTAGGTTTGACTAGATATTACCGAAGATTTATTAAAAACTATGCACATATAACTGCACCTCTGACAAATATTTTAAAGAATAATTCGTTTCTATGGGATGAGGAAGCAGGAAGGTGTTTTGAAAAATTAAAGGAAATTATGTCTAATTCTCCTGTATTAGCAACACTAGATTTTTCTAAACCATTTATCATTGAGTGCGATGCTTCTGGATTCGATATAGGTGCAGTATTAATTCAACAAGGACACCCAATAGCTTTTGAAAGTAGGAAGCTCAACAAAAGAGAACGCCTCAAATCCACATACAACAAAAAAATGCTCGCTATCATGCACGCACTAGCTAAGTGGAGGAAATATCTTTTGGGAAGTAAGCTTTCCTTTCGAACAGGCCACAACAGTCTCCAGTATCTCCTTCAACAAAAAACACCTTCTAAAGAACAACAAAAATGGATTGAAAAAATTGTCGCTTTTGACTTGGAAATACTACATAAAAGAGGTAAAGACAATGTAGTAGCAGATGTCTTATCTAGGAAATATGAAGAACCAACACTACTTGTAATTTCGATTGTTGTTCCCGAGTGGCTTAACGAAATTCGAAGTGAGTATGCCAAGGATCCATAAATAATGGCAATAATCAATAACCTTCCCAACAACTCAAAATTTGAGTGGAAGAATGATATACTATGGTACAAGGGAAGAATCTATCTAAATAAAAATTCCAAGTTTAAATTTAAGATACTCAAGGAATCACATGACTCACCGTCAGCGGGACATGTAGGATTTTTTAAGACTACTACAATGCACATCAATCCTTCTCTTGGAAGGGAATGAATCGTGATATTCAAAAGTATGTAGCAGAATGTGACACATGTCAAAGGAATAAAAGTGAAAATATTACGACACCAGGATTACTTCACCCTTTAAACATTCCAAATCAGAAATGGGAAGAAATCTCGATGGACTTTATCGAAGGATTACCAGTATCTGAAGGCAAGGACAAGATTTTCGTAGTAGTCAACAGACTCACCAAATATGCTCACTTTATGGAAACAAAGAAATCATACTCAGCAAAAGAAAACGTTGAAATATTTTGCAAAAATATATATAAGTTACATAGTTTTCTGAAAGTCATTGCGAGCAATAGAGATGCCAAGTTCAAGGGTAATTTCTGGAAGGAATTGTTCAGCCATATAGGAACCTACCTAAATATGAGTTGTGCTTATCACCCTCAAATAGATGGCCAAACAGAGGTGGTCAATAAATTTTTGGAGGCCTACCTATGTTGCTATGCTACAGAAAAACAAAATAAGTGGGATCAATGGTTACATCTTGCTGAATGGTGGTATAATTCCACTTATCATACATCAACAAAAATGACTCCATTTCAAGCTTTATATGGGTATGAACCCTCGACATGGAAGGATCTAGCTATTGTCCAGACAAATCTACCTGTTGTTAAAGATCAACTAGAAGAAACCCAAAAAAATCACCCAAATATTAAAAGAAAACTTGAATAATGCAAGGAATCGTATGAAGCAACAAGCAGACCGTAACAAAGCCGAAAGAGAATTTGACGTCGGAGAATGGGTGTTTGCCAAGCTCCAACCATACAAACAATTATCCTTAAAGCAGAAAGGAAAAAATAAATTGGCACCAAAGTTCTATGGACCTTATCAGATCAACAAAAGATTAGCCAAGTTGCATATGGTTTAATCCTTCCAGAGACAAGTCATGTTCACAATGTCTTCCATGTATCTTGCCTTAAAAGAGCACTAGGTAACAATCAATCAACGCAAACAACGCTTCCATCCCTAGATGATGAGGGAAGAGTCATTCTAGAACCAGAAGGTATTTTGTCTACTAGAGAAAGAAAGCTTCGACATCGTACTATCAAGGAATATCTAATCAAGTGGAAGGACTTACCCGAAGAAAAAGCTTCTTGGGAGAATGAATCATTTTTTCAACAACATCTGTCGTTACGTATGCTTTGAGGACAAAGCATTCTTTAGGCAATGTTATGTAAAAATTAGTTAGGATTATGTAAAATTAGATTAGCTGTAGTAATTAGGCAAAAGGGCATGACCAAAGATCATGCCCTTTCACCAAAAGGCACCTAAGGTTGTATATAACCGGGCCTCTCTCTAAAAATGTAATCATCAATTCAGTATTCATTTATTAATAAAATATTTATATATACATATTTTTGTTTGCCATTGAAGTTTGTTACTTCAACGAAAGTGGAAGCTGAAGGGTGAGCGAGTGAAGAAGGAAGTCGAAAGGTCCAACGGAAGAAGAAGGATGCCAAAGGTCGAACATTTTGTTGACTGGGTTATTTATTGAAAAGCTTGGACCTATGTTTGATAGTGATTCAGATAACAGTCCAAAAGGACACTCTGCAGATCTAAGAAGATTATCTGAGTATGAACAGGGTTGTTTTTAATTGAACGCACAATATGAAACCATGACAGTCACTCCTCTAAAGAAGTCACTCCTAAAGTAGTTACTCCTGAAGCAGTCACTCCTAAAGCATTTACCGTGACAGTGAGAATAGAGGCTTGAAACAGAGAGTTGTCTTTGTGCAGAGCTTAGTGCAATTCATTGTAGACACATTGAAGTTGTGTGGAGACTATTGTAGATCATGATGGCTATTTGAAATCATCATGAGGTAACTTTGCAGAGTTTGTTTGGGCAATATGAAGAGTTGTGAAGACTCCTTCATATGAAGACAGGTTGTCATTGATGATGTAGCATGGAGAATACAGTGAAGCTGTAGATTGACAGAACATAGTGAAGGAGATTTTGAGAGCAGTGTAATACAATCAAAACAATTCTTGACAAAGAAAAACTATAGGGTCGGAGCCCTTGGGGTTGGTGCCTCAGAATTGGAAGGATTGGTGTCCTTGGAGTTGGTGCTCCTAAATCAAAGGTTGGAGCCTTAACAAGATAGGGTCGGAGCCCTTGGGGTTGGTGCCTCAGAATTGGAAGGATTGGTGTCCTAGGAGTTGGTGCTCCTAAATCCAAGGTTAGAGCCTTGACAAGATAGGGTTGGAGCCCTTGGGGTTGGTGCCTCAGAATTGGAAGGATTGGTGTCCTTAGAGTTGGTGCTCCTAAATCCAAGGTTGGAGCCTTGACAAGATAGGGTCAGAGCCCTTAGGGTTGGTGCCTCAGAATTGGAAGGATTGGTGTCCTTGGAGTTGGTGCTCCTAAACACAAGCTTGTGCCTTGAGAAGATAGGTTTGGAACCCTAGAAGTTGGAGCCTCAGAAAAGACCAAGTTGGTTCTTGGCAATAGGTTGGAACCTATGAGATTGAAGATCGGTGTCTTCATCAAGGGTTGGAGCCCTATATATATTATACCTTATTTATTGTAAAGATTATATTAATAAAAGCATTTATTCCTATTGATCATTTTTTGTTCTAAATATAAATGATTTAACAGGTAAAAATAACAATTGAAAAGGAATATTGGTTCACCCCACCCCCCTCAGTATTTCCAACAATAGTTCGTATGAATTCTTCAATTGTTATATTCTCCTTTTCTGTGACTCCATTTTTTTCAGGATTGTAGGGAACAATGAGCTCCCTCTTAATACCTGCTTCTTGACAATATGCAACCAATTCTTTTGAAGTTTATGTCAGATCTCAAGGTCTTTATCTTTCTTTCGATTAAGGCCTCTACTTCAGATCTAAACTCCTTGAATTTTTCAAATACTTCATCCTTTGTCTTGAGAAGGTAGAACCATGTTTTTCTAGTGTGATCATCAATGAAGGTCACATAATAAATATGGCCTCCAAGTGATTTATTAGACATAGGTCCACACATATCGGAATGAATGAGGTCTAATATTTCTTTAGACCTTGTATCACTGCTTGTGAAAGGCTTCCACGTATTCTTTCCCAAAGCACATCCCTTACATACTCCTTCATGATTTTGTTTGATGTTAGGGATACCGTTTACCATTTGATTGAGAGAGGGAATGATCTTGTAGTGTATATGCCCATATCTTCTATGCCATAGTTTGATGGGATTGATTTCCATGTGAATCAGAGCTTAAGGAAATGGTGTTATAACTCTATATGGTCTTCCTTCACGAACTCCAATAAATTTTTTCTTTTCAATGCTTGAATCCTTTCCCCAAACCAAGACTTTACCATCTACAAAAGCAACCTTATCCTGTTTATCTTCTAAACAAGAAATTGAAAGTAATTTTTTTTCAAAACTGAAAGTTCATAGAATATACTATTGAGGTGTAACTTTGCTCCATTTTCCAGCTTCGAAGATGTAGATCCAAGGCCCTTGACTACATAATTTTTATTGTCTCATAGATCCACTACATGAGATGATTATTCCTTTGAAAGAGTATGAATTTGTTCGCTTTCTCTTGTCATATGTATTCCTGTCATATGTCTTGATGCTCCATTATCAATGATCCATTCATTGTCATCATCAAGAGTACCTGTGAGTGCAGCCAAGAATCATTCACTTTTGACCTTCTTAGATAGGTTGTAGATGATCCTCCCAATCCAGCTTCCCGCAATTATTATGATATTGAACCCCATATTCAAGTAAATTTTTATAGAGGTAGTAACCTTCCTTTTCAAGCCAACAAATTCATCTCCAACATTTTTTGACCTTACCTTTGATACCATGTTGAGAAATTAATTCTAGTAGTAATAAGGGTTTTATTCCTCTTCATTGATATTTACTTGTGAATTATGTTGTATTCTTTTAATTTTTTATTATACTATTTTTCATCAAGCAATTACCAATTTATGTCTATATGAAGATCACAACAATAAGAAACACAAGATGTAGGAGAACAGCCAGGGAAAACCCCCTATAAGGGGAAAACCCAATCAGAACTCTTCCTTCAGTAGATTCAAAGACAAGATGAGATAGTCCAAGACTCTTTTGACCTAGACACAAAGTCTCCCCAATCACTAAGTTAGCCCTTCCTTCTCCAAGAGATTTTCTCCCAACAACAACTTCGACCTAGAATTTTGACCTGGCAGGAGCAGAATTTCGACCTCCCCGGTAGCAGAACTTCAACCTGCAATAGAATTCAAAATTTTGGCCCCAGCGGTAACCCAATAACCTCGCATGTGTGAGAGAAAGATAACCCAAAACTTTGAATTTGTCTTCTTCTGCAGTCTTCTTCCTTCTCTTGGAATTTCGCACTTTTACTGCCTCTCTTTCTTGTGTATTGAACTTGTTGAGTGGGTGACCAAATGGATCGAACTACCTACCTATATATAGCCTCTTCTGTGGGTTGAATTTTTTCACTAATGTAGGCCGACTTCATCATCATAGGGCGAAATTGGTGTGGGGGTGTCAAATGACCTATTTGACTCAAAAATAATTATTTTTATATAATAGAAAGCCCAAGAAGGGTCTAATAAAATTGACAATGACTCTATTGCCTCAATATAAAACCTAGAAGCTTACAATGGAGGCTTTGACCTATAAACATGATGACCCAAGCATGAAACTCATGCTTTAATAAGTCATAATAAAATTTCTTTTGAAAAATAAATTACATTATACAATTGTGAAGACAAAACCTATTTACATTATTCAACATTTGGCAACACCTGTTATCCTTCATTTTCTCTTGCATCCATGTCCTCGGTAGTCTTATCATCATATAAATCATTATACAACTTTGATGCTTCTAGTGTTTTAGATTCCTCCATTTCTTTGGTTGCACTCCCTATGCAATCTTTTCCATCTCTGATATTTTTCAGTCAATCCTCTAGGAATTCCAATTCCTATTCATATCGTGACAACATAATAGATGTATGTAATTTTCTCTCCTCCTTGCAAGTGTCTTCACATTCTTGCTCCTCATTTTTTCTTTCCTTCATGACAACCTTCCAAATTTTTCCTTCATCCTTCGTGTGGCTAGTTTCAAAAGCCAACCTCATAGCTCTTTCTACCTTTCCTTTCATATGCTTTTGCGAAGCCATCACTTCACCTTTATTATTTTGGACATTACTTCCATGGTCTTCACCGACAAATTTCACACATAAATTGTTAGCTCCAAAGGTATGAGGTCACCCTGCCTCCTTTATTGCCTTCCTCAGCAATCATTCCCTTTGTGCATAGATATTATTCTCCTCCTTCATTATAATAAAACATTGATTATTTCCTCCTTTGAGATTTTGTAACCTCATTCCTCCATTCACAATCTTTATGGCAACTTCAAATGGTTGTCTTTCTTCATCATGTTTATGGCATGCACATGAATATATTTTATTAGTTTTAAAAACATTAAGCCCTTGAGCCTTTGCTGATGCTCCTTGCACCACTTGTTGGGTTGGACTTCTCCCACATTCCATGAGACCTTTAATCAAACTCCTCTCCTGACCTTTAAGGAGTGATCCTCCTTTAGGATCCAGCTACTCTGAGCTCATCCATCCAATCTCTTATCGAAGGCTTCATCCTCCTTTTCCCTACATCTATGGATTTTGGGGATTTCTTCTTAAAATCATTTTGTTTGACAGGTATTCTAACCTCCTACCTCAGGTACCACATCTAGTCTTCTACCCTCTCTTATAGCAGTTTTCTTATCTCACTGAGCCTTGTCCTTAACTCGGCCATCTCCTTATCAAGTTCCTCTTGGCTCAATTTCCTCATGCAGTTTATCTTGGCATCCTTCTATCTTTTCTTATGGATTTTACTCAGACCTTCATCATGACAAGTAATGCTCTTCTCCTTCCCCTTCTGTGTGTGCTTCCCTATGCTAGTCGAGAGCTACACCCTAGCCCTGTAACAAGTCTCACTTTACTTGTTACTTAAACACATCACCTCAACCTAGCTATTGGTGTCACTCTTGGTTCCCTCCTCTGGAACCTCTCGAGCACTCCTTGCTCCTCTCTGGTTGTTGCACCTTCTTTCCACCTCCTGAGAACTTCTCTCATTCGCTTATCTCGTTCTCTTCTCCTTGAGGACTCCCTCTGTCCCGTTTTCCAACCTCAACTGGAATTCTTCAGATGCAAACTCTTTGCCGCAAGGTTCTCTATTAGAATTTATTTTTTCCACAATCTATATCAACTCTTCGTTAACAGAAAAATTTCACATGCCCATCTTCCTCTTGCATAGCGTCTTTGGTTGTATCTATTGCTACTTACACTCAAAAATTAATTGTTAAACATAAAACCAATTACCTATCACGCGTCTTTACCTCTGAGATGCGAAAATATCAATTCTCCCTCTAGATGGTATTATCCTCCTTTGTTATGTTCTAATTCCCCTATTCCCAGTTTTGCGCTTTCCTTCTTGAGAAGTCTTCTCTAACTATGTGCTTTGGTCCCCTGTGTTTACATTAAATCCTCTAGTCTTATTTGTCTTCAGGAATTCTTGGTTTGTTGGATGTAATCTTCCTCTATATGTCAATACCCAAAAAGAGATTTTTCACTATGATACCACTTGACGCGGCAAAAACGGTGGAATTTTCTATTTTTATACACGACTCCAAAAAAAAATAGGCAACCTCCAATCAAACACAAAAATCCAAACCTCACAGTGGAGACCCCTTCGAGGGATTTCTATACCCTAGATAGTATATATAATAATAACTTTCAAACAAAGTCGGGGCCCATGCACCGCACAAGGTTCTCTACCCAAACCAATAGTAGTTGGGTGTCAAGGCCATTCCAATCTTGACTACACAATTGGTTCAAACCAATGACCGCAACCCCGCGTATGAAATCAACGGCCCACGAGAGTTTTGATTTTAACCTTGGTCAGGGTCGGTCTTTTTTTTCCACATTTTTCTCCCTACTTATCTGACTTATTTGAGGCCCAACTGATCACCTAGGTCTCACCTAAGGTCGAGTTTGGGACCAACCAAGGGAATCTGATTCTTTTCTTTATGTGCTACCTTGACTCTTGCCCAAAGGCCCAATTAAGTGGCTCCTGACTCCTTGTTCGGGGAACAGTCTAGTTAGGGTTGGCCCCCTTTTTTCCTCTGCGGCTATTCTTTATGTTTAACATGAAGGCCTGTCCAATGCTTTTGACGTAATTAACTCCTCCATCAAGCTATGGTCTTGCTTATTCAACAAATTTACACTTACATCCAACTCTCTCTCTATGGGAAGCTCTATCGTGAACCCCAACTACTTTGTACTTAGACTTTCTTGTAGGAGGCCTCGCCCATTCCATCCAGACACCAGCACACACAACAAAGTAAACTACCAAACGAGATTTGTAACCTCAAAACGAGAACTCTATCCAAAAAAACCCAAAAAAACAACTTGGAAATGGAAGGTGTTGATGTTACAATAATGTATTTTTTGGTGGGGGTTAAATTTCAACATTTTTTTAAAATGGCAATAAAATTCAATAAAAGCCAATTTTTTTTGTGCCACAAATACTCTGAAAATGAAAAATTTTGATGCTGGAATATTGATTTTTTTTATCGAAAAATTTTCAACATTTTTTAAAAATGCAATAAAAGCCAATAAAAGTCATTTTTTTTGTGCAAAACATACCCTGAAAATGAAAAGTGATGATGCTAGAATAACTTCTTATTTGTTTGGGTAAATTTTCAACATTTTTTAGCAATGGTGTTAAAGATAAAATATCATGACTCCGAAAAACCTTAAAATTCCAACAATTTTCGGGTATGGCATTAAAAATAAAATATCAAGTCTCTAAAAGGCTTTAAAATTCCAACAATTTTCAGCTATGGTGTTAACGATAAAATATTTATAATTGTTTTCAACCATAGCATTAAAAATAAAATATCATGACTACCCGGATGCGGGTGACACGTTGCAAGGGGCTAACCATGTGATTGACACGAGAAGCCTTCGGCGTGAAGGCAACCTGTCCGGAGATCAATGAATTCCATTAACTGCGCATTGAAGGGCATTCAATGCCATTTCCTCTGCTCGAGTTATCAAGGAATGGAGATAGCGGCAAACAGAGGGGTATGATGAGTTCAGTTTTACTGGCTTTCCTGTTCAGGCCAGAGTTTTCGACTCTGTTCTGCAAGAGAAAGAAGCTCTGAGGGCAGAGGAGAAGAGAGTAAGTGAGAGTAAGCAAAGAGGCCAACTCGCTTACTGGTCCAGGAAGCCAAACGGGTTCAGAGGCGGCAATTGTTTTAATATTTGGCCCCCATTGTTACATTTCTTCACAGCGAAGCTTGCTCAGAAGACCCAGTTGCAACTTTACAGCTTCAGGATGCCTCTCAGAGGTCATGCCTCACCTAGTAGGGGTAGAAATTTTGGTAAGAAGGCGAAATCTGGGGGCAGAGGAGCGCATAAACCGCAGAGGATTTCACCTTTGGCCTGTGCCCCGCCCAGTTCTTCGGGCTCTGATGAATCCGACTCGGATATCATCAACTCGGTGCAGACGATAAGATTCAATTACATTCATCGCAGCAACAAGCCAATTATTTCTGCAATAATTACAGTGGTTTTTTCGGAGGAAAATGACGGAGTAGGCAAGGGAAAAGGAATCTCTGAGGAGCAGGGGTCTAGCTCCGCCAATTCCTCTCAGAGAGGCAGCCAGGAGGAAAGCTCCTACCTACCCTCCTCTTAGAGCAAGCTCGAAGAGGAAAGCACTGGCTTTCAGCCCAAGGAGCAGACTGAGGCTCTTCGAGAGATTTGCAGCCTTATGGACATGGATATAACCAGTTCGGTCGCCAAGAAGATACCTGAGGAGAACAAGAAGCCTGAATGCTTCTTCGGTGGTCGTCTGTACCCCATTCTCCCTCCAGGTTTTCTAAGACTGGAGGACATTCCGGTAGGCATGGAAATCGAGTTTGTGCCGGACCCAGAACGCGAGGAGGCGGAATGGAAGGCCGAGCAGGAAGATGCAATGCAGAAGGATAATGAGAACCAGGCAGATGCAGAAGAAAGGAAGGAGTAAGGTAATCTTCCAGCTCTTTTTGGTTTTTGGTTTTGTCACGAGGAACACCCGCGCTCAGTCTGTCCCTGCTCTTTTGATTGCGTGTGGCAACTATGTCCACCCGGGAAGCGTCCAGCATGCCACCATCACTCAGATTCGGGCGCCGACGCCACCCATGTTCAGTCCGGATAGTTTGACGTGTTCAATTTCCAGCCTCCCTCACTTAACAGGCATCTTGTCTCTGTCTAGTCACTTTTTGTTTATGTTTATGCTAATTCCGGGCTATAATGTTTAATTTTGTAAACTGGAATTGTAATGGTGGAAACAGGCACTGTATCAAAGCCTGTAATCTCAGTTTTTGGTTTGGTAAACTTGTCAGAGAGCTGTTCACGTGCTCTCAGAGGTTTCGACCTCTTGTATATATCCTTTTCATTTTCTTAATATAAATAGCTTAGCATTTGCCCAGAAGAAAATATTATATATAATATATAATATTATATTATTATATAATATATATCATGACCGAGAAAAAACTTTAAAATTTTAACAATTTTTCAACCATGCAATTAAAATCAAAGACCATGACTACATAAAACCTTAAGTTTTCGACATATTTCAACCATGCCGTTATTGAAAAATTATATGACCAAAAAAAATGTTTAAAATGAACAAATAAATGAAAGTCATTATACCAAAAGTAATTTCATTTTTAAATACTAAAGTATAGCTATTCTAAAACCTTAGTCTAAGACAACTTAACACATTGCAAAAAAAAAAAAAAATTAAATCAATCATCAAATTGACAAATAGTGTAGGCGAACTCGACCCATTACAATGAAAACTTAAAAATCAACCATGAAATTGACACATTGTAAGGGTGGACTCGATACATTATAATGGAAGCTTTAAAATCAACTAACAAATTGAGACAT
>APFE030368468.1:0-23219 GCA_000404065.3 Pinus taeda
TAGTTGCAAATGGGCCGACGGTATTAGTAATAAACGGTATTGACCCGTGGTATTACTTGTAGGAGTCATATATATAGGATAGTAACTCCCTGTGAGGAGCATCGTCTCTTATCTTTGTAATCAAGCTCTGCTCTATTGGAGGTTGCCCCCTCGAAGAGGCAAGTGAACATTACTCTTTGAATAATAAAGTCTTCGCTATTCTGTGCTCTGGATATATTTTCTTCGCATATTCTGTGTTATCGGTCTCTTTTCTTTGCATATTCTGTATTTGGGTATCATTTGCAGGTTAGGAAGCATAACATTTAAGACCCTTTCATGTATTTAGAAAGGGTCCTCAATTTGTATAAAATTTGACTTGGGAAGTTGCACTTCTGTACTTCTAAATATTTTTTTATCAATAGTGGATCAAGGTTTCACATTTTTATTAAGAAGCTTTTTCAAGACTTTCACTTTTGCATCTTCTGGAGGTTTTCTCAAATAGGAAAGTGGAATCAGAGTGTTGTTTACATCAGAAGGATTCAAATGCATGCGGTACTTATATCACTGTTTTTGTCTTATTTCTCTATGTGAATGAACATTTCTTAAAAGTTTCTATTGTTGATATATGTATGTTTTTCAAATAATTATTTATCATATCATTTCTGAAGATTGAGAATTGTTATATTTCAAAGGATATATGTCAGCGATATATATTGTAATGAATGTGATATGTTTTTATAATTACTTTGTTTAATTTCTTAAACAAAGTAATCATTATATGTGAATGCATCTTTCTATTGATAAGTAAGCCATCTATATGATTATTTACCCTTAGGAATAATCAGAAATCGCATTGTTTATAGACTACCTGGGTTAGATAAGTATATTTGTATATTTTTGAGTTGTAGGATAAAACACTTATCACCTTCGTTACACATTATAAAACAATCACCCATAAACTCATACATCACTAGGGAACTGGTCCCATTATATCCAATCGGAGCCACGATACCAAATGGAAAAGGAGCTGCACTAAGGTCCGAACCGAGTGGTTATCCCCAATGTTGATGCAAGGATTTTAGAGGCATCAACATATACCAAAACCAGGACTACCAGATTGACTTTTCATTATATTCCTTTTAAAGTTAATATATATATATATACATGTCAAAGCTTTCATAAAACTCAATCCATTAACCCTAGATTAGAACATAATCATAGTTCCCTTAACCGAATCTATAAAATGCCATGGGAAAAAAACCATCATGCCTGAAACCATGTGAAAATCAATGCACAGAACCTTGGGTACGTCCGCCCACCGTCTTTGAGTTTTCCCCCCATCCTTGGGTCCGCATAAAAAAATTTCCTAGGGCATTGCCCCGAACCCCATACAGGGGGGATATAACCCCCTTTCAAACCCATAGACAGGGGGGCCTACTAACCCAACCCCTATGACCCCCCCACTATGCCTGGTGCAATGTACAATGCATGTGACTAGTCCTGGAAAGAATATAACAGTCACCCAAGATCAGCATGGGCAGACTGAGGGAGAGGGTACGCATTGCATAGTAGTACTAGCCAAGGATCGGGTTTGAGCCCTGGAAATGTGCAATACGTAGTTGGGGAAGCCAGGGACCATGCATTGTGTAGTATTAAAGGCCAAGCATGAGGCTTAAGCCTTTAAGTTTCGAAATGCACAGTTGAACATGGAAATTGTTGGCCAAGTGATGGGTGGATATTCCCAGGAAGGGGATGGAAAAGTGGCAGATCTGAGTGATAGTTCAAGTAATAGTGCAGATCTAACTAGGACAAGATATCTCAGTGAAAATAAAGTGCATAAAATCAGTATGCAAAAGGAGAAACACACATGCATAAGGAGTCGCCAAAACGATGACCACTAGTGGGAAAAACAAGAACGTTTGTGCTACACTTCTAAAAAGTGAATGACAGACAAAACCAACACTTGTACAAGCTAATATAAGTTAAAAATACAACAACTATGAAAAGAAACAACAAAAACAACACTGAGAGAAGCAAAACAACAAAAAGTGACAGAAAAAGAGACAAAAGATGACAAAAGAAAAACTTATCCAGAAAAGAACCACAAACTCCATTGAAAGATCGTTGATCTCCTTGGGAAAGCTATAGTTCTAGTATCGTATGTGAAACTGACATCTAGGGGCATATATTATATAGATCTAGGACGGTTATGGTTTATGATGCGCATGCCTAAAATCAAGGAAAAGGTGACACTTGGAAAACAATAAAAAATAGTAACTTGTGCCACTACTCGGGAAAGTAATTATCCAGTCCCTATTTTCTAGGAGTTGCCTTTACACTTTTTTCTTCTTTCACTTTTTTCCTTTTCCGAGAGACCGACCATTCACACTGCCAAGAAGGATTGCATAATTCCCAACCATAGGAACTGGGCAACTCCTTGGGTGAGTGAATTACATAGTTTTTTAGGGAAGGGGAAGCTTCTACGCATTTTTTTAGCTCAAGGCAGGCTTGCCCCTAAGGATTGCACAATTTCTAAGCTCAAGGTTGGCTTGCCTCTCAGAACTACACAACTCAGTTCCTCAAGGTTGGTATGCTTTCCAAGATTGCGCAATTTTTGACGAGAAGTCCATCAATGCTGCAAGGTCAATGCAGAAGATGGCTTGTGTTTGAAAAGTTTAGATCGGGATCAAAATAAGGCATCACAAGCCCTACATGAAATGATAAGTCTTTGCATAGCATGAATACTTTACGATAATGAATGATAAGCTATAGTGGACAGATTAGAGGCTCCAAAATCAAAGCATGGGAAAATTTTTGGAGAGTGGTTGTAGCAGCTAAATGGAATGCTAAGTAATAAAATAATTAATATTTTTCATAACACAAACTTTACATATATTTTCATTAAAAAGTACAATAACATTTATCTATTGTTATCTAGAAGCTCATTGAAAAACATGTACTATTTATCCATCCAATTATCAATAAATAGTTAATAAGTGCATAACTCAATAAAAATATGAACTCTATTATTTTCTAAAAATTTGTCAACATGTGAGTTTATTGATGAGCTTAGGTATTGCAACAAGAATGCTGCAACTCCCAGGGCTACCGGCTTTACTTATCAACTTGGGGTTTGTACAAACTTGGAGGTGACAGTGCTATATGCACAAGTAAAAGTGAAGGTCCTGCCTGTTGTCACTGCTCATCTGGCAAGAGACCCAGGGGTTCCAAGCTAGACTTCTATAGGGTCAGAAGAAGCTTAATTCTTTCATGGAAGAAGAGAAAATCTATTCTAATAGAGAGCTACTCTATTACAGTAATGAAGAAAACAACATGTAACACTAAACCACACCATAACCTAACTAACGATCTAAACAACTATGCTAAACAAAATTTCTAAATCAACACTAACCTAATGCTGCTACCTAAGTTGCAGAGGTAAAGAGCAATACTAAGGTGTAAGCAAAGGAACTACACTAAATCTGTTTTCAAGTGAAAGAGAAGTCGGAGATCGAAATTGGTGAAAGGAGGACGTAAGGACACAGTAGTGCATAGGGACCATTGGATTGATCAATGACCAGAAGATGGACGATGGAGATCTTATCGTGGGGGCTTAAGTGAATAGATGGATGAACAGGGTTAACGAACAGGATGAGAAACAAAGATCGTATCGCGAGGAATTAATTGAATGGATGGATGAAAAGGGTAATGAAGTAGATGAATGATAGAGATCTTATCACGGATATTAAGTCAAGAGATGGATGGATAGGATTAATCGGAGGATGGACGGTGGAGATCGTATTGCGGGAAGAAAATGTGCGGAAATGATGGAGTAGGTTTCGAAGGCAGTAAGCAGTTTCTCGCTCGCCCTCGAAGCTGTAAGTTGTATTTCTGAATTTCACGCGATTAGCCTAACTGAGCGACACATAGCATGAGAAAACCACTTTTCTCGTGTGCTCTTGGGCGAATAACGATCATGTAGTAATCCACGCGAGATTGCACGATAGCTGTTGGATCAAGCGGGGCTGATCAACGATGGAGATTGGCCAAGTTAGTTGGTGAGTGGGTGACGCGATAGCCGTCAGATCAGGCGAGGTAGATCGATGGTGGGGGTTTAAAGGGCATAAAGTGTTGAGGTGATGCGATAGCGTCAGATTAGGCGAGGCAGATCGACGGTGGGGATTTATAGCACATAAAGTAGGTAGAAGACGTCATGCGAGGTGGCAGTTGGATAAACTAATGAATCAGACGATGATTGGGCAGGTTTGTTGTGGATTGGATGGTGAGGAAACGATTCATGAAGAATGTGCTGAAAGAGGTTTCAAATGAAAATGATAGAAAAAACCAGCGAGGGTGAACAAGTAACTGCATCAAACAACAAACTCCATAGCTCATGCGAGAACCAGAAACCTATGTTTTTGGGGTTGTTGAAGGGTTTCTTCCTCAAGTCATGGTCCCAAAGGGAGGAGGTGAGGCCAAGACACATGCGGACAACCTTGTGGTGATCTTTTCCTCCTAGCTAACCTGTGAACTGAAAGAAGGCACAAATGGAAGTAAACTAAAGCACAACCGATCTACTCTACACTATTGTAAGTGGAATGCAACTACTTAAGAAAATAAATAGAAAACCATGAATCATCTACGCTATACTGCTGTAATGGAAATGCAACTACTTAAGAAAATGAACAGAACCATAAATCTATGCTAGCATACATGTACAATAAAGAGGAGCTTTGGCTGCTCGAGTTGGGCCCTAACCCAAGAGCTTCAACCCTCTGAGTTAACTCAGTGCTGGATCAAAATAAAACTTATGTTTATTATAAAATCCATGGATTACATAACAAACTGTCACAAGTCTTGCAGCTCAGAAATAAATTAGAGTTTTACAATAAGAATTTGAATCCTACTGAGGTCCTAAGCCTCTCTACTTATACATCTGAAGTCTCCAATGACTTCCTTCCAAATTAGGGAGGCTTGGCTCCCCACTCAAGATAAACTGGTTTATGTCCTTTTCACTTGCTCGACTGTCTTCTAGTCCTCATGATTTGGTTGTTTGCACTCCGAGCTAATGGAGGAATATTTGAATGGAGGGGTAGTAAATGAGGAGGATTTACATCCTATAAGTCCTCTGCCTTGCCCCATTCGAGTTTTGACCAAGGTCTTTGCAACAGTTCCTTGCTTTTATCCTTTATTCTTGCATTACACGCACATTAGACCACAAAGCAAAATGTCCAACTCTAACTCATCTCATAAACAAAGTATAATCAAAAGTATGCAATAAGTTGTGAGAATAGTTGGTTTGACTAAGCTAGGAGGTGAATTAAGGCCAATTAAGGCCCATATAATTACCCAATGATAAGGCTCATCATTTATGCAAAGGGAAAATATATCAAATTTACTAACATCCAATTTCTAACATTTAGCCTTTTTATTGCTCATGATTTAAGAAATTTGAATATTTGTGATGTTCTACTCACTATAAAATGTGATATTGTGCAACACCTTATTTACCTTTGCAAATGTATCAATAATTACATTTACAATCACGAAAAGTGAATAATGAAGTGGGTCTCCAACTATAAAACAATCTTTCAAAGATTTTAGGTTGTTCATCTTTAACAAGATTTTAGAGTTTAAATCACTTGATGGGAGAGCCTTTTCTTGGGAATTTAAATTAAGGAAAAAATATTTTTTTATTGGAATTTATGCTTGTATTTTTTGAATTTTGAAAAAAAAAATTTAAATTTTAACCATCTAAAAAGTTATAACAATAAAATATTATCAACAAATAAATGAAAATAAAACTTAATGCAAAACATAAACGAGTGCTACATAGTAGCTAGTCCTTGCACTTAATTTAAATATAGGTAAATTAGATGGAAAGAGTTGGACACATTAATAATAAATAATTAGATGTTGAAAAGTGGTTAGTAAGAAAGATAATCACTTGGTGAAGGCATAGGGCTATTGATAATTAAATATTTTTTGTTGAAAGATGTCAACAAGAAAAATATGCAAGTCAATATGTCTTAGCATATGTCTAATAGACTAATATGCAAGTTGTGGAATGTTAGACGACTGTAAAAGAAAAATTTTTGGTTGTTGTGAAGGATTAATAAAATGTAGGGGAGCCCATGTCAATATATATGTCTTCTTTGAGAGTTGCCATTGTTGATATTATAACCATTTTTCCTCCTTAATTAGATGATGAAATGTGGTTTGTAAAAAAAATAATAATGTGGTGAAGGCATAGGACCATTGATAATTAAATATTTTTGGTTGAAGGATGTCAACAAGAAAAAATAGGCTAGTCAATATGTCTTAGCTTACGTCTAATAAACTAATATGCAAGTTGTGGAATGTTAGACCACTGTAAAAGAAAGTATTTGGTAGTTGTGAAGGATTAATAAAATGTAGGGGAGCCCATGTCAATATATATGTCTTCTTTGAGAGTTGTCCTTGTTGATATTATAACCATTTTTCCTCCTTTGTTGTCGACAAAAGATGGTTTATGTGATTTCGCCGAAAACTCTCTAAACATTGTTATGGATCACAGAAGTCTAAATTCCTTCATAATATCAATAGTTAACATAAATTATTTTCATATGCTATGTTATTTATACAATAAAAAATAATCAATAATTTAATTAATAATTAAATTCAGATTCATAATTAATTGATATTGATTTAATATTATAATGACATAATTAATTTAAATTTAAATTTATTATTTATACAATGTATAATATAGATTAAATTAATATGAAAATTTCATATGAATTAAATTTAATTATTTAATTTAAATATGATATTAATTCATATTTAATTTAATATGAATATAAATATTTATAAATATTTATTATTATTGAATTGAATAACAATTAATATAGATTATGTTTTTTATATTATTAATTTAGTAATAATATGAAAATAATTTAATATAGCATAATAATTGTTTTATATACACATATTAATTTCATTTAATGTTTTCTCAATTATTGATATTGGAATAAGTTTTTGCAAACAAAAGAGAAAAAGATTGCATAGTATTGCTGCAAATTAAACTCAGTCACTCTTGCAGAACACAATTAATTTTTATGTGCCTCTGACCACTATTTGGATAAGTTGTGAGGCTCTGTGAGGTTAAGGCGATTCCTATTTCCAACTCTACTGCAATATAAATGCAGTCTGACATGCAAGGGAAATAGGAGTTGCCTTGCATTTATATTTCTCTCAAAGTTGACTTTGGCATGTTAGCAGCAAGGCAAACCCCTATTCCCCTTGCATGTCAGAAGCATTTATATTGCAGTAGAGTTGGAAATAGGATTTGCCGTAAGGTTAATTGGACTGTACAGTCATTATTGTATCAGATAATCATTATACGGCAAGTCATATTTCTCAAGCTATCCGGTTATAAATGAACGGCGGGTGTATATACTCACCGTTAGATTTTGTTAAGGCCGAAATAGAACAGTGGACATATACACCGGCCGTTCATTTATGACTGGATAACTTGGGATTTATTGACATCCATCATGTACAATTGAATATCAGTCTATAAATTTTTTGTTTTCTTCTAATTCGTATTCTGCTTTACACATCGCATTTCTAACCATCATTTTTTCATTTATCAAGTGCGTTTTCTCATTTACCAAGTTGTACAACTTCCAGTTGCTTCATAGTGAGGAGCATAGTACGCAAGTCACTCAAGTCACGAATTACAATGCAGTGCCTAATAACAGTAAAGATAAATGTCAAATTTTTTTTTGAAAAAAATAATGTTTTTTTTTTTTTTTTTTTTTTTTTAACTTATAAATTCAAAAATTTTATTATTTGAGTAACGTCAATGATATCGATTTGTAATTCCTGCAGGGATAATAACGTGAATACTGGTGTTACTTAAAACTTTTGCTTATAAATGTTGTTATAAACTAATTTATACCAATTTTCCAAATTAGCAATTTTGTAATGAATTTTAACTATACAAGACGAGAAATTATATTTCAAATCTGACTACCTTTTTTATGTTATACACACGACACATCTCACCATTATCCAACCACTAATTTGCTAATGAAGATCATAGCACGAAAGGAGTTGTCTTCCCAAAACATGGACTTCCTTTTACCTTAATTGGTGAGAAAACACACACAAAACTTTCAATATTTAATTAATAATAATATATTAATATATAATATATATAATATATATTATTATATAATATATTATATGATATATATATATATATAGTTTTAATAACATGTTAGTGATATAGTTTATGGGGGCAAGGTTCAAATTTCAAGTGGGTCAAATGAACAAGAAAAAAAGACATGAAAGTGGTATGTTCACTAAATTCCATTTCAAGTGACTTACTAATTTAATTTTAAGGTTATGGGTTATGGTTAAGTTAGACACCAAATTAGTGTATATGATCCCTTTTGTTTGTGGAACAAGGAGACGCTCTTTTTTGTGGGAAGGAGATCCACCTCCATGTAATGATTTGACTACTAAAGTCTACATAAGTGTATATGCTTTACTCCTAAATTTGAACCTGTGACCTATTACTAGAAAAAACGTTTTCTTAATCATTAAGTCCACTTAGACTTGTTGCATATATGTTGTTTTTTATGTCAACAACAATGTCATTAATTTTAAAGATAAATAACATGAGAGACTATTGCAATGTGCCCTTGATGATAATTTCTTGTGAGTGTCTTAACTCTAATGAGACAACTAAGTGTCTAGTTGGATATTCCTTGGAGAGACCTTTCCATTGGTATATGGAAATTGATTTAACTTTAACGGAATGGAGATAAATATGAGTTTTAAGTTTGGAATATTAAACAAGGTTCCTAAAGGCTCATGGTTCTAGTAGGACTACCACGAAACCCAAATGCAATAGAAAAGTCATTAAGAAACTCAATAATGAGCGGGAGTGGTAGGCCATCAATCCTAGCCCCTGACCATAGGGAATTAAGCTCAAGTGCTTAGATACTTGTTGAACCACTTGGTCCTATCAATGCGTAAACAAGTGAGGGTGGCAAGTGACAATCAACAAGTAGGAGGCAATAGGGTGGAAAGCCCTTGGTTCTAGCCCTTGGTTATAAGGTGTCGGGCTAAAGCATCCAGGTGACTATTGGCTCGCCAATCCAAATAGGTTTCAGATAGTAGCAACAAGTGACAAGTGGTAAGTGGAAAGTATTGACATAATTTTTGAGGTGATAGGTTGTATGACAGGTGGTAGTCAGCACAAACATGACAAGTGATTCAACAAGATGATGTCGCAACAAACATGTGGTAGTATGAAAGTGTGACACATGTCACTCATATTTGATGATTTTGAGTGCCAAAGTGAGTTAATTTTAGGTGACACGAGGCACCACCCAAAGGATGGCATGTGGCACATTATGATTGGTACACGAAAACTGATATGGAACCCATGGATGTCTTGGTATCAAACCGAAGGATCATTTTTGTAAAGGATTTCAATGTAAATGTAATTTTAGTGAGTCTGCAAAAGTGGGGCCATGATCTGGATTTAAACAGGAATGTGACAAATTACAGATATAACCATAAATACAAAGATGCATTAGAAATAACACTTCACTTCATTAATATCAAATACTGAAATATGCTTAAAAACAGACTGGAAATAAGACTAGCTTGGGTGATGGTAGCTTATCTTTGAGAAGTGATGTGGCGGCTACATGCCTCTAAATTGCGTTACAATGAGGCTCAAAGGCCTATTTATTGTTGAGAAACAATCGAAAACCCTAAACATTCAAAAACCTAACCCTAGGAGATGAAGCGCCAAACTATGGGCCCTATTTGGGTAAATTGGTACATCAATCCTGGGGTCATAACTTTCGCATACGATCTCTGCTTGACGTGCACAATACCTCGTTAGAAATATATATTCGAGGAGTACAACTTTTGAGTGAGAAACATCAATCTACGACCCATTTTGCTCTTGGTTTTCCTAAAAAACATCGTTTATGGCCTCAAAATGGCTTTGGAAGTTCAGGACCCGAAAATCTGCCAAAAATAGTATATTGTGCTACAAATAAGGAAACTAAAAAATTGAAAGAAACAATAGTGGGGGTCCAAGTGGAATAGGCGGGTGGCCACCAATATCCACCTGGATCATTCCCCCACCCCCCATAGGAAGCAATGGTCCCCATTACGTTGAGTTCCTCCATGAGATGAGGAAACTTCTGCTGAACTTGGTCCCTTGTGAGCCACTTGCCCTGAGATGAGGAAACTTCTCCTAAACTTGGTCCTTGGTGAGCCACTTGCTTTGGTGAAGGAGTTGGCTTTCTTTGGCAACTCGATATAGTTGGATCCTTTGATGTTGGGTGTTCATGATCTATGTGTCCATGATCTAATCAGTTGTGGCTTGTTCTATGCAATTTGGATTTAACTCTGTAGGTGTGAGTTGTTCTACAATCTCTGATGTGTCTGGAAATGGTGGGAAGTATGGTCGAAGGTGGTCCACATTGAACACTGGGTGTAGGCCAAGGAATGGGGGAATGCTGAGCTCAAATGCATTGTCTCCCATAGCCTTGGTAATGGTGTAAGGACCATATTGGAGTGGTCTGAGTTTCTGATAGGCTCTGGTAAGGCGTTCCTTTTGAAAATGCAACCAAACTTTGTCACCCACCTAAAACTTGTGTGGCACCCGATGTTGATCATGTCGCTGCTTGTACTTGGCATTTGATTTCTCCATAATGTTGTTGACCTGCTGGCGGATATGTTGGATGTGGTCAGTGAAGCTGTTGGCCTTATTAGTTTCGGACTGGACATGAGCTGAATCTGCCTGAGTAGCTGAAAATGGCATGGCCACATCAATGGGACATAATAGCTGGAATCCCAAGCCGACTTGAAAAGGGTTGTGGCCAGTCGAGCTATGGAGAGCCCGATCATAGCTGTGATGGACATAGGGGAGGCTCTCATCCCATGTTTGTGGATGCTTTGAGTTGTACATGTGCATAATGTGTAAGACCATCATGTTGACGACCTCTGCCTGGCCATCAGTTTGGGGATGGAAAGATGTGGACTTAGTGAGCTTGGTGTCCAGCATCGACCAGAGACTAGACCAAAATATACTGAGGAACCTATTGTCTCATTCTAAGATGATAGATTGTGGGATCCCAAAGTGTACCCACACTCATTCAAATAATATTTTAGTAGTGGCTTCTGCTGTGACACTTTTCTTGTAAGCCACATAATGGCCATCTTCACAAATCTGTCGACGACCACAAAAACACAGTCACTGCCATGATTAGTAGAAGGAAGGCCCAACATGTAATCCATAGAGATGGATTCCCAAGGTTGACTAGGGGTAGGTAGCAGAGTATAGAGGTCTTGCTTCTTGATGGTCAGTTTAGCAATGGTGTAAGCAGTGCAAGATCTGATGTACTTCCCGACATCCTGTCGAAGATTCGGCCAATTGAAATACTTTTGCAGTACTACCACCATTTTCTCAACCCCAAAATTCCCAATGAACCGACTGTAGTGCTTTTCCCAAATCATCTTGGCACGCTGTCTTGAAGGAACACAAAGGTGTCCCAGGTGGCATAATAGGGCATCCTGGAGGTGAAAATTTGGAACTTGCTAACCCTCCAAGAGCGTCTTTTATGCGTGGCCAAATTCTAGGTCGCTTTTTTAGAGAAATGGAAAATCAGAAGTCTCGTGCCCACAAGAGTTGAGCACGGTGGTTAATGCCATGATCGGTGGTCAGCCGAGGCAATTTGCAACATTATTGGTGTTGCCCTTCTTATACTTGATATTCAAATGGAACTATTGCAGGTATGTGGACCACTTCTAATGGCAATCATTCCGCAACTTCCTTTGCATCTGTATGAACTGGAGGGGCCATTAGTTTGTGTGGATGACCATTTCCTTCCCCAAAATTTAATGCTTCCATTGTCGGCAAGCCTGCACAATGGAATACATCTATTTGTCATAAGTGGGATTCTTCCGGACTGTGTCTGAAAGTGTCTCACTGTGATATGCCACTAGATGCCCTTGTTGAGTAAGGACCACCCCAATAGCATAGTCAGAGGCATCTATCTTGATCTCAAATGGTTGTTGCAAGTATGGTAATGTGAGCACTGGTGCAAATCAGAGGCATTTTTTTCAACTATGTGAATGCCTTTTGTTGAGATTCAGACCAAAATAATTTGGCTTTCACTCCTCCCTTGGTGACTTGACTCGAGGGCTAAGTGATATGAGAGAATCCCAACATGAACCTGCGGTAGAAATTGGAAAGATCCAGAAAGCTGCATAGCTCTGTGAGAGTGGTTGGAGCTGGTCAATCCCTAATGACTTGGATCTTGGTTGGATCCACATGCACCCCTCATTCATCAATAATGTATCTCAGATACTAAGCCTGGGTCATGCCAAAAGTGTATTTCTCCAAATTGGCACATAGCTTGTGTTGCCGCAGTGTTTGGAGAACCTGTTAGATGTGGTGGAGGTGTTGTTCCCATCTCTGGCTAAAGATCAGGATGTCACCCAGGTATACCACTACAAATGAGTTAGTGAATGGATGCAAGATGTCATCCATCAGGCTCATGAAGGTTGCAGGAGCATTCGTTAACCCAAAAGGCATAACCAACCATTTGAAAAGGCCATCCTTGGCTTTGAATGTAGTCTTCCACACATCAGAAGGTTCGATTGGTACCTAGTGATATCTTGACTTCAATTCGATCTTGCTAAAATATTTTCCCCCTTCAGTTCATCCAAAAGGTCATCAATCCATGGGATCAGGTACCTATTCCAGACAGTGATGTTGGTCAGCGCCAGATAGTCAATACAGAGTCTCCAAGTCCCATCCTTCTTCTGTACCAACACAATCGGGCTCCCACTAGGTGATGAATTTGGTCGGATATGGAATTTCTGTAGTAGATCTTGAATTTGCCTCTTGATTTCATCGTTCTCCAGAATAGAGCTCCAAATACACTAGTCCATTAGGCAGCGACACACCTGGGGTCAGATCGATGGAGTGCTTGACTTGACAATGCAGAGGCACCCCTGCGGGGGAGGTGAAGATGTCCTCGTACTCCTCCACGACCTTGTCCATCCGTTTTTGTCATGCGCAGGGGCCCTTTCTATAGGTCGTGGTCACCGTCTTCTTCTTTCCCCAAGGGCCTATCATCAGGAAATTCAATTTCCCGGTTTTGGAATTGGGCTTACTGCATTGTTTTACAGTAACCAAAGATATGTCGGTAGGGAGTGCTACCTCTGGTATCCTGTACAACTTATTTCCCAAAGTAACAATAACATCACGAGGCCTTGACTCATACACAGCATGTCGCTTCCATAAGTATGGTTTGCCTAATAATACATCACAAACATCAAGGGGAGCAACATCACATAATACCTCATTTGTGAAGGGCTTGATGTTGTATGGAAGGTGACACTGTTGGCTCACGTGAAGATCCCGTCCTTGGTGAAACCACCTGGTGTATGGTTGTGGATGTGCTGTGCTTGGTAAGCCCAACTGCTTTATGAACTATGCCAAAATGAGATTCTTTTGGCTCCCACTATAAATAGGGTGTCGTCAATATAAGCACTGCATTGTCAATTTAAGCAGTGCTATAAAATAGGGCGTTGTCAATATAAGCACCGCGTCGTCTACCCATGCCGCAACCATCAAAAAAAAATTGGGAACTTAAAATCTGGAAGTCTAACAAATTACTTAGATTTATAAAAATGTCTACTGGATTTCATCTAGAAGTTTGACGCATTACTTGGATTTATAAAAAAATCTATTAATTTTTATCAAAATCTAGCCAGAATTTCCATGATTTCTCACCACTCTGCATTGCAATCTGAGCAATCCTATAAAATACTCTCCCATGCTGTGCTTGAGATGATTTTTATATGCTTATACCAATAACTAATATCTCAAAGCTTAATAGCCTATTGATGGTTATATGCTGACCATGCCTATATATAAAATATTGATATACCATATTTATGAGCATTTGAGTTTGCTTCCATGCATTTACAATTGGCATAGCAAGGATAGATTTGTGTGTTTCCACATGTCCCACGGGGAACACATTTGTATTTAGTGCAACTGTACCATAAGATCTTAAACATTTGTCATGAAACATATCCTTCTTTGCATGTCACCTTATCATTTGCATGAAGCAATCCAAACAAAAAGAAAAAGTGGTTCCAAAGACAAGCATTTAATTTCTACATAAAAAGTTAAACCAACAAACAAAATTTGTTGAAGATGAGCCTTGACTTCACAAGGAAAGTTTAAGCAACAAAAAAATTGGAAAAAATGAGCTTTGAATTCACAAAAAGATGTTAACAACAAGAACATTATTAACAACAATATTTATAAATTTATGTTTGCAAAGTATATTAATGAATATAACTCTGTATTTGAATGAATTATGCCCATTGATAATTTAAAATTAAACACTAGTAGATGTATACTCAACCCCAACCACTATTGAAGTTCCAATTTGAGAAACTTCCACATACATGTGTTCAATCAATTAATAAACAATAAGATAATACATAAAGGAATATTAGGGTAAGTGCACAAATTTGGTTCTCAAAATTGCTACAATAAGAATGTATGTTCATTGTGAAAATCAATAATGCACAAATATTGTAGGAATGTGCAAACATTCTTATTTAAATGGCTATGACCTTTATCAAATATTCATGTATTTACCATATCCAACTCCATATTCAATTCCACACATACTTTTCTCTAAGTGATAAAAATGAATGTGTTGGAAACACAATGTGCATGTTTTTAAAAGTGTGCACATGTTATTAAGACATGCATTTGTTAGTTGAAAAGCATTTAACAAAATCGTGGCCTTTTTTTATTCATTTTCTCATATGCACAATGTCTTTCTCCATTTCTTCTCTAACCTATGCATACATTTTCATGCTAATTCAATCCATAATTCACAATGACAAGCATGTAAAAGGTTAGCAACATTCACAATCAATCTTTCCAATAGAGATGTTCCCTTTTTAAGATAAATTTTATTATAAATTTTCCTCTTTATGTATGTTAAATTATATAGATTTAAATAATTTGTAAATTTTGTTTAGTATTATTTATGTGCATTTTCTATTCTATTAGAATGGAGGAACCTCGATCTAAACCCATAAGCTAATCCCAATATCTCCATGAAACCCACACTTGGAAATTAAGCAATCTCTAAATTAAATTAACAATCTACTATGTGAGTTTACCATTTAGAGAGCGATCTCATATTTTCTAGGCTACTTTTCTCAACATCATTGTAGCTTCTATTAGCTATATCTATGACCATTTATCTAATATATATGAATAGGTGAATAAGAAGAGAGAATATTATTCAAGCGACATGCTTAAAAAAGAGGTGAAATATCTACATATTACGAAGAGATGATTGTCCAACTATTAACTGACCCTAAAACCAATCACCCCCTTGATCTAAGAAAGAAGCATTATTGCATGGAATAGTGCACATACCACCCATTAAAAGGTAACTAAATGGATAGGTGGCTTATGGTATTTGATGAGCCTCCTTGTAATAACAAGGAGGTTCCATTTTCTTTCTTATGTAAATTATGGGTTGATTTTATTATGGGTCACCATGTCAATTATTTTGACATTAATGAATTCTAAGGAGTTGGTCTTGGTTATAGTTAGGATTAAGAAAGGGCTAAATAGCCCATTTTAAGGGTCACCCCTTACTCATATTCCTACCATATTTTGCCTAAAAAAATCCACATCAATTGATTTATGTTTGTAGTGAGAGGATGAAATAAGAGTGTTGCTACAATATTGCAACTCCCCCTTGCTATTGCAGTGCTACAACTATGCCATTTTTGTTAGTGTTGCAATTCCAATATTGTTGATACAATGTTGTGAAATTATTATTTTTTATAGTGTTGCAACTCCATCATTGTTGTTACAGTGATGCAACTCCACCATTGTTGTTACAACGTTGCGACTTTGCTTTACTGTGAGAATGTTGTGACTTTGCCTTGTTGTTACAATGTTGTGACTTTCTCTTTCTATTATAATGCTACAAGTCTCCTACAAAACTATGAATCATGCTTTAATACAAATCCGCATGTTTTACAAGACTTTTTGGTATATCGGTGGGACACCTAAGTGAAGAAATAATATTTGGCCTATGAAATAGATGAGGAAGTTGAACCATTATGAATTTTCAATTTCCAATTCATTACTTAAGAGCAAGGTATAGATAGAGGACTGGGGGAGGAGAAGAAAATAAGAGTTCATGAAGCTGAGCGGGAATCTAGGAATAGAGTAAGATAAATAGTTGAGTGTGTCTTGTGATGAGAAGGACGATGTTTACAAAAAGCCATAGCTTAGAGTAGGGATACACATAAATTGTATTAATAAAATGATGTTTATATAAATAAGAAGTAAATTGTGATGTTATCTATTATCTTGTTTCTTGTAACTATCATTTCATCGTTGTATTGTTAGTTTTAAATATCTATTAATGGTAGCATACAAGTAATTGTGTTCTCTACATGCTAATACCCCATAGTTGGTTGTGTACAAGATTATATGGTCAGCTATGTCAAGTGGTATCAATCCCATAACATTTGTTTCTTGTTAGTGCTTCTATAGTATGTGGTTGTGGAAGGACCTAAGAGGGGTTGTAATGAAATTGCTAGAAGTTAAGCCATGAGAAATTAAGATTGGATAAGGTCTATGAATGTTGGTTAGGTTGAGGACCATTAGACACTTTGTAGGAATGTCACCATGTAGAGAAATATTAGCATGAGGAGGTGCAAGGAACATATAATTAGGGGATTTGGGAAGGAGAATCGAAGATCTAGAGGATGTTAAAGCAGTCTCGAAGTTTAAAGATGAAAACGAAGAATAGATAAATATTAAGGAAGTGGAACCAACAATACATTTGATATCTTTTTTAAAGGACAAAGGTAGTCCAAAGGTGGAAGTTGCATACTATGATGATAGTTTAAAGGTTGAGACTCTTATTGATTGGATATGCAAGCTCAAAAAGTACTTTGAGTACAACAATTTCCAGGGCCCCAATCACATCCAATTTTCCATGACAAAGTTAAAGGGGCATGCTTCACTTTGGTGGGATATGCTATAGAAGGATAAGGTAGAAAATGGATAGGAGAAGAATAGAACTTGGAGGAAGATGGTGACAAAAATAAAGGATAAGTTATTATTCAGTTTATTACCAACATAATTTTTGTAAACAAGTACAAGACTTAAGGTAGAAAAAACTAATTTTATGTGAGTAGATTGAAGAATTTTTTAAATTATCGCTCGGAATAGGGGTTAAAGACTAGAATATCAAAGAGTGGAGAGAAACGTGAATGGGTTAAAATATCAAATTTGACATGACATGATCACACATTTATTTCATAATGTAGATGAAACCTATAAAGTTTCCTTGAAGGTGGAAGAAAATATTGAAATTAAAGAACACCATAATAGAGGAAAAGGGCCTAAAGGTAGGGGCAAAGAAAATGCTACTAGAGGCAATGAAAAGGAAATTAAACCCAGAGTAGAAAAAATAATAAAAAGGAGATGGGACTAGAAGATGAAAATGATTTAGAAGAGAAAAATATAAGTATATTATTACTCGCTATAGATGTGGAGTACATGAGTATAAGCCTACATGAATGTCCATTAAAGTGTAATGTGAGAAGAAGATGTTTAGATCAAATACAGATCACTTAGGCACATGAGGAAGCTATTGTTGGTTAAAAGGTATTGGTCCTTTTTTTTTGGTCAAGTAAGAATGGAGCCTTCAATTAACCACAAGAAAGATTACATATGTTACATGTATTTACAAGTGTAAAGACCAACAAAAGACAAACTCGTTGATGACTAACCATCAACAAGGTCAACAAAACCTGAAACCTTACACATAAAGCTTACACATAAACCTCCAACCATTATCCAACCTGATAGCCATTCGATAAGAACCGAAGTGATCCAAAGGTCCTTAAATAAATCACATCGGAAACTTACACGACCCTTACCCACTTCACGGATCCGATAAGGATTATAAGCCACTGGTTTAGGGTCTGGTCTAAGACTTAACCACCGATCTCTTTTAAAACCCGAAATCCATACGATCAAGCCCCTGTTGATCTGATGGTCTACAGAGATATCGGATTGGAAACTAGCACGACCTTTACCCACTTTACGTAGCCGATAAAGATTATAAACCACTAATCTATAAATCTTTGGGTCCGCTTGAAGACTTAACCTTTGATCATTTTCCAACCTGATAGCCATTCGATGACGAAGGCCATCAAAATCTATGGTCGGAAGTCTTCCAACAAGCCTGCTATTTACCATGTACTCCTCCCCTGTAATTAGCTCTGTCTTAAGCATTCTTTTTGGGATCAACGGTTATGATTGACTCCTGCTTCCACTCCCTCCTGCTTCCATTAATATTCCTTCTGCTCATTCCTCATGGTATGGAAGTGCTCCATGTCTTTGGCCGCCTGTCTTTGACAATCATCACGCAATTTCCCCGAGGGTGTCGAATCCCAAGAATACCTACTATAACTTTGTTGGCATTATGACACAGGTTTGGCACTATGACGCAGGTGTTGTCCTTGATGGAAACTCACTCAAATGACAGATCACTGTTCAAGCTCTCAGAATGAAAGAAAAAGAGATATACGCAGGTTCCTCTTAACCAAGTCGTGTATACACGCGAGTTCGATGATCAAAAGGTGCGTATACGTATGCACGCATTTTCATGCAAGGAAAAGCGCGTACATGTGGGAAAATTTATTTTTGGTCCATGGTGTTTAGTCCTTGGTATTTGGACCATGGTATCTCGTCCAAAGTGTTGAACCCAGGTATTGGGTCCATGGTATTGATTCTCTATGGTTTTGAACCATGGTATTCAGTAAGGCCTAAGACTATAAAAGGGGAAGGGGATTATTAGGCAAAGGCATTCACTAAAGATTGAATATCTGATGAAAAGAAAGATCTAGAATACTGGTCATTGGGTAATGGTGCATAGCTGGATTTGAATCAAGGAGGAACCTAAGCGCAAGAAGAAGGATAAGTTCTATTGATGGGTCAAGATCTTAAGGCTTGAATAGTAGTATCTTTATGTGGTTTTGATCTGTTATATTTGGTGCATGGCTTGGTCTATAAATATGATAATCTAGGTATAACTGATGTCTGAATAAGTGAAAAGGGTAAATGATCTTTTATAGATCTGTATGCAGGTTTGGCACAGCAGAGGCACGTATACACGTTGACTCATTAATTCAAAACAACGTATACATAGGTTGGACTTAATACATCAGCGCATGCACACAGGTTCTGCATATTGAAGTAGCGTACGTCTCATGAAATATGTTTTAACTACTTCTGTTTATTGTTGTAGTGTTCTGGGTTCAGGATTGGTTCTGGTTACTGTTACTGTATTCTGGTTACAGCTTTTTGAGAAGTGATTGGTTGATTCAGTATTGGTTTGTACAAAGGAGATTGGTTGATGCAGATATACTTGATGTTTGATTGATGTCATTCATGGATCCAGTCTATAAATTTATGAAACGTGGGCCCTGGAAGAAAAAGGGAAGGTTGTAGCCTTCAGTAGGTCAGCACCTATGTACTAGTACCTCAGCTAGTACAAGAGCTAAGGGGGTTGTAGCTCCCTTCTAGGAGAAGTTGGAGAATGAGAGAAGGTTGTAGCCTTCTGCAAGTAGTAGCCTGTGTACTGGTATAAGTCTGCACCAGTACAAAAACATTGTAAAAAGAAGTTTCTAATTAAAATAAGATAGAGACGAATTGCAGTAAGTGGTTTTCACCCACATTGGGTTTCCACCTTATATCTTGTGTTCTTATGTGTGACTACTTGTTATATTTTACTATTCTTAGTTACTGTTTATATGGTTTGATGCACATATTAATGATCAACATCTGAAGAATAACTTAAATTACAAGTCTGCTGGTTATACGCTAGTTTCCTTAACTGCAGTTGCGTACATACATTGTTTTTACTAACTAAAGTAGCGTATACAAATCTGATTGTGAAAAATAATTGACCTGATAATATTGATTCACACCCCCTCTCAGTATTATTTCCAACAATTGGCATCAGAGCCGGTCCTTCAGAAGGAGCTTGATCGCTTGAAGGAAGATCTATCATCATGAGCAACTATGAAAAGGAGGCATCTATCAGGCCACCAATATTTGATGGAAGCAACTTCGTCTATTGGAAGGTAAGAATCACAACCTATTTTCAATCTCTTGGTACAAAAGCTTGGGATATCATGGAAACAGGATACACATTTCCATCAACAACTCCTACATATACGACTGGTAAGAAGTAGTATAAAACAAATGCAAAAGATGTCAATACTCTATTAGGGAGTTTATGTCAATCAGAATTTGTCAAGGTTATGCATCTCAAAACCGCAAAAGAAATCTGGGACAATATTGTTCTGAGCTATGAAGGAGACGATCAGGTAAAACGTGCAAAACTACAAACTCTCAGAATTCAATATGAAAATCTCAGAATGCACAATGATGAAAGTGTGGCTAGTTATTTCTTACATATAGATGAGATTGTTAATCGTATGAAAAACTTGGGTGAAGAGATAAAATAAGTTACCTTGGTTGAGAAGGTTCTAAGATCTTTGTCTTCTAAGTTTGAATCAAAAGATTTTGCCATAGAAGAAAAGTAGAATCTAGAGAGCATTGCCATGTCACAGCTGCATGAATCCTAATTGCTTTCGAAATGAGAAAAGGGGGACCATCAGACATGAGAGAATCTGCATTCAAAGCCTCAGGAAAAGGATAATACAATGAATCAAGACATATGTTAGAAGGAGAGGAAGAATCAAAATTTTTCAAGAATCTTCAACGGGGTTCTGGAAGATTCAAAGGTAAGCTACCTTTTAAATGCTTTTCTTGTGGAAGAGTTGGTCACTATGCAGCCAAGTGTCCTCACAAAGACAAGCTTGACAAAGGTAAGGAAATAGTTAGATGGAATAGAAAACAAAATGTAAGTAAAAAGAGCTATTATACACATGAAGACAGTGATGGATTTTCAAATAGTGATGGAGATGAACTATGTAATGATTATAGACTTTTGATGGATTTTGAATATGATGATTTCTTGGATGCTATAGATGAAGAAGGTCTTTATGAAGAAATTTCTAAACTTAAAATTTGTTTAGAAGAAAAGAATATGATTATAGATACTCTGACATTCCGACTTGCTAAAAGGGAAAAACACAATGAAAAGTTAGAATGTGAAATTGTGGGACTTAGAAAAGATATTGAGAAAACAAAAGCTCTTAATCTTAGATTTGCTAAAGGATCTGAAACTTTAGATGAGATTATCAAAGTGCAGCGTTCTCCTCTTATCAAGATAGGTCTTGGATATACTGAAGAAGCATCTCAAGCACATAATCCATCCACCTCCAAAGTTATCTTGATGTAGTAAGGAGAAGTGAACAGGTTGAAAATCGACAGCAAAGGCATAATGCAAATCACCAGGTAAATCAGGGACAATTTACTTCAAGAATGAATAGATATTACCAAGTAAATCGGGAGCGATCTACTTCAAGGATGAACAGAAGCTACAACCAACCGCAGGTAAATCATTCTCAATTTGCCTCAAGAATGGATGTCAATGGAAACTACAATCTTTTGGTTGGTAGGTTTGATAATTGCAGGAATTTCTCCAATGGCCAATGTTTCTCTTGTCATAACTTTGGACACAAAGCTACTCAATGTGCTGCCTACAAGACCATCATGACTAGAGAAGCTCAAAAACAAAGGAGTATGACTGGAATCATGAAAAGGACCTACAATAACTTTTCTACTCTTGAAAATGAAATAGAATGTTCTATTTGTAACAACTTCGGTCATGAAGATTCTGAATGCAGGAGTAGGTTTCGGAAAACAACTCAGAAGGAGCCAGCTTCATTGAGTCCCAAAACATGGAAAAAGAAAGAATCACAACCAGAAAGATGTAGGATAGCCTTATATGCGGAAGGACAGGAAAATCAATGGTACATTGACAGTGGATGCTCGAAACATATGACACGTGATAAAGAAAAACTTCAGTCATATACTGCCTTAGAAAGGGAAAAGAAGGTCTCATTTGGAAATGACACCCCTGCATTCATAAAAGGTAAAGGTTCTGCTCATTTGAAAAAGAAGGTCAAAGCTGGAAATGTTATGTATGTTGATGGCTTAAAGAATAATCTATTGAGTGTCAGTCAAATGTGCGATCAAGGAACTGGGGTAATATTTCGATCAAATGGATGTATTGTACGTGAGCTTGACACACGAAAAACAATGATCAAAGGCATAAGAACTCTGAATAATTTATACTTATTCAAAGAAGGAGAACAACAATGCTATCTAAGCAAGAATGATGAACACTGGCTATGGCACAGAAGATTGGGGCATCTTAGCTTCAGATAAGGAAAGCATGCAAATATCAGGCGGTTCGTGATCTCCCTGACATTAGAATTCCAGACAATACAATATGCAAATCATGTCAGTTTGGTAAACAAAACAAAGCTAATTTCCTTGAAAAGGAAGGATTAGCTAGCAGGCCACTTGAACTTGTCCATACTGATGTATGTGGTCCAACTAGGAAAAGGTCACCTCGAGGAGAAGAATACTTTATATTGTTTATTGACGACTTTTCCAGGATGTGTTGGATAGGACTTATGAAGCATAAATATGAAGCTTTCGAAAAGTTCAAATCATTCAAAGCCTTGGTGGAAAACGAATCAGATCACAGAATCAAATGCCTCAGGTCAGATCGAGGAGGGGAATTTACCTCAGATAAACTTTTTGATTTTTGTGAAGAACATGGAATAAGAAGGGAATTTTCTACTGCAAGGACTCCTCAACAAAATGGAGTAGTGGAAAGGATGAACATAACGGTTCAACAAATGGCTCGTGCTATGCTTGATGAATCTGGAACTCCCACAACCTTCTGGGGTGGAGCCGCATTTGCTACACTTACTATTCTTAACAAGACAGATGTCTGAGTAAACAACACTCAGACTCCTCATGAACTTTGGTATGGTAAGGCTCCCAAGATAAAATACTTCAAAATTTTTGGAAGCAAATGCTACATTAAGAAGATTGATGAAAATCTTGGCAAGTTTGAACCTAGAGCAGATGAAGGCATTCTACTTGGCTACTCTCCCCACAACAAAGCATATAAGTGTTACAATAAAAGACTTGG
>APFE030368468.1:23269-42796 GCA_000404065.3 Pinus taeda
AAGGAAACACTCCTAGGCAAGTAAAATCTGAAAATCTCGAAGATGATGAGGACTATCCTTCAACATCAAATCAGATTCATGACGAAGAAGAAACCCATGAGGCACTAGAAGAACAGATAAGGATAGAAGAAAAGACTCCATCTAGATACGTTCAGAAGAATCATCTAGAAACTCAAATTCTAGGAAAGAAAGAGGCAGGTGTTCAAACAAGAAGAACCATTTCAGAAGCTTCAAGCTATCTAGCATTTCTCTCCTCCATCGAACCACAAAATGTAAAAGAAGCATGCAAAGATGAATGCTGGGTCAAGGCCATGGAGGAAGAACTTGAACAGATTGAAAAGAATAACACTTGGGAATTGGTTCCTAGACCAAAAGATAAGAATGTAATAGGGACAAAATGGATTTTAAAAAATAAGCTGAATGAAAATGGAGATGTGGTTAGAAACAAGGCAAGACTTGTTTATAAAGGATATGCGCAACAAGAAGGGGTAGACTTTGAAGAAACTTTTGCACCAGTTGCTAGACTTGAGGCTATAAGAATGTTCCTTGCTCTCTCTAGCTTTCAGAAGTTCAAAGTATTTCAAATGGACGTGAAATCTTCCTTTCTGAATGGAGATTTGAATGAAGAAGTATATATTGAGCAACCAGATGGGTTTATCCTCATAAATGATCTAAAACTTGTATGTAGACTCAAAAGGGCTCTCTATGGTCTTAAACAGGCTCCAAGAGCTTGGTATTATTGGTTGGATAAGTACCTTCATCAACAAGGTTTTTCAAAAGGATCAACATATAATAATCTATATATAAAAATTGACAAGGATAAATTGCTAATACTTGTTGTGTATGTTGATGATATGATTTTTGGTAGCAATGAGGAAGACATGAGTCAAAAATTTGCCTTGGTGATGCAAAGAGAATTTGAAATGTCTCTGCTTGGTGAGCTCACATATTTTCTTGGTTTACAAGTTCAACAAAACAAAGACGATATTTTTCTATCACAAACCAAGTATCTCAAGCAGATCTTGAAGAAATATGGGATGGAGGATTCGAAACCAGTATGTACCCCTATGGTAACAGGATGCAGCCTCAGTACAAATGATGAATCAGTAGCTATACATCAACCAACCTATAGATCCATGGTTGGTAGTCTGCCCTATCTAATGGGTACCCGACCAGACATTATGCATGCAGTAGGGATAGTTGGAAGGTTTCAGGCAAATCCAAAGAAACTCATTTTCAGGCCGTTAAGAGAATTTTCAAGTATCTTCAAGGGACTCAAAATTATGGTTTATGGTATCCTAGAGATACATATCTCACACTTCATGCTTATACAAATGCAGATTGGGCAGGAAGCGTGGATGACAGGAAAAGCACTAATGGTGGTGCATTCTTCATGGGTCCTAGAATAGTATCTTGGTTCAGCAAGAAACAAAGTTCCATTGCATTATCTACAGCTGAAGCAGAATATGTAGCTACTGCATCTTACTGCACACAACTCCTTTGGATGATGCAAAAATTGCAAGATCTTCAAATCACTTGTACTCCACCTATTTCCATTTTCTGTGATAATATAAGTGCAATTAGTATTTCAAAGAATCCTGTCATGCATTCAAAGACTAAGCACATACCTATTAAGTATCATTTTCTCGGGAAAAAAGTGCTTGAACAAAAGGTCAAATTGGAGTATGTTCCCTCTAAGGAACAAGTTGCTGATATACTTACCAAACCACTGCCCAGGGAGACATTTGAGTACCTCAGACAGAAGCTGGGGTAGTTGATGCATCATCTTGCTGTTGAATCTTGTCTGTTTAAGAGAAAAGTGGTTGTACGCGAGTTTCATGAGAAAAATCCGCGTACATATGCCAGTTTATGTGGGTATAGTCGCGTATATGTTGGTTTGAAGACAAACAGTGGGCCAGGCTCAGGATGGAAGGAGTCTGATATGGGTCTAACAGAGACCATCTGGCACAGGTTCAGGGGGAGCATATATTCTTCTAATAATGCATTGTTGGCATTTTCTTAGAAGATCTTGGTTCACATTCATAGTTGTTTTGATTTCAGGAGGAATAGGTGCTGAGTAAGAACATGGTTGCTGGTCTGATTGATGATTGATGCTGCTGATGCTGGTTGTCGATAACTGTCCTAGTCTTGCTGTAGATATTTCATCTATATGTCATGTATTTCTTTTCTTATCAAGGTCATGTAACGACCTGTCTTGGTTTCCCCACTATGCCTGGGATGGATGAAGTAATGTTCTTATTTTTATTATGTGTAAATTCTTGGTGTATCCCTGCTTGGTTGGGTATATGAGTCAATTCCCACGTGGTTGGGAGATGGATGTATGTATGAGTCTTTGGTGGTATGAAGGTCATCTATATTGTTTAAGTCATGTTTCTAAAATTCAACATAAACTCAGGGGGAGCATAACCCTTTGCCCTTGATGTCAAAGGGGGAGAATGAATTTGAGTGACTTGGGGTTGCCATGAAGTCCAAAGGGGGAGATTGTTGGCATTATGACACAGGTTTGGCACTATGGTACAGGGGTTGTCCTTGATGGCAACTCACTCAAATGCCAAATCAACAGATAGTTTAGGCTATCAGAATAAAAGAAATGAGGTATACCTAGGTTCCTCTTAGCAAAGTTGCATATATACAGGGGATCACCGATCAAAAGACGCGTATATGTATACACGCACTTTCATGCAGAGAAAAGTGTGTACATGTGGGAAAGTTTATGTTTGGTCCATGGTATTTAGTTCGACATATTTGAACCTATGGTCTTGGTCCTTGGTATTGCATACAAAGTATTGAACCTTGGTATTGGGTCCCTAGTATTGGTTTTCAATGGTTTTGGACCATGGTTAAGAAAGGCCTAAGACTATAAAAAGAGAAGGAGATCATTTGGCAAACGTATCGATTCAAGTATTGAATATCTGAAGAAGAGCAAGATTGGGAACACTGTGATTAATTATGGTGTAGTGTTGAATCTGATCTAAGAAGGAACCTGAGTGCTAAAATATGGATAAGTTCTATTGATGAATCAAGACCTTAAGGCTTAAATGGTAGTGTCATTGTATGGTTTTTGATCTGTTGTATTTGGCGCATGATTAGATCTCTAAATCTGATAAACTGGGTATATTTGATGTCTAAAACTAGAAAAGAGAAAAATTGTCTTGTATAGATCTGTACATGGGTTCCGCACATCAGAGGTGCGTATACACATAGGTTCAACGAAGCAAGACAGCGTATACGCTGGTTGGAATTGATGCAGCTACGTATGTACGCAGGTTTTTGCATAGTGAAGTAGCGTACGTTTTATGAAAGTTGGTCTAGTTGCTTTTGTTTATTACTGCAGTGTTCAGGGTTCAGAATTGGTGTCTGGTTACTGTTACTGTTTTTCTGGTTACAGCAGTCTGAGAAGTGTTTGGTTGATTCTATATTGGGTTATACAAAGGAGATTGATTGTTGCAGATATACTTGATGTATGAATGATGATATCCATGGATCCAGTTTGAAAATTCATGAAACATGGTCCCTGGAAGAAAGGAGAAGGTTGTTGCCTTCTGCAGGTAGAAGCCTGCGTACTAGTACCTCAGCTAGTACAAGAGCTAAGGGGGTTGTAGCTCCCTTCCAGGTGAAGCTGGAGAATGAGAGAAGGTTGTAGCCTTTTGCAGGTAGCAGCCTGCGTGTTGGTATAAGACTGCACTAGTATAGAATCATTGTAAAAAGAAGTTTCTAATTGAAATAAGATAGAAACAAATTGCAGCAGGTGGTTTTCACCCACATTGGGTTTCCACCTTATATCTTGTGTTCTTGTGTGTGACTGTCTGCACTATTTCTATGTTCCTGATTGATATATGGTCCTGACACACAGATTTAAGATTAACATCTGAAGAATAATTAAATTACAAGTTTGTGAGTTATACGTTGTTTTATTTAACCGAAGTTGCGTATATACGCTGGTTTATCTAACTAAAATAGCGTATACAAATCTGTATATGAATTGAAAAAAAGATTGACTTGATAATACTGATTCACCCCCCCTCTCAGTATTATTTCCAACAACTGCAGGACAAACAAACAATCATGGAGCTGCAAAACATAAGGGAAAACCGACAATTGGAAAAACGAAGGAAAGTCAAACTAACTTCACTATAGCAAGAAATTGAAGCTGACCGGGAATCATGGTTAGAGAGGGAAAACATGCATTTGGAAAAACTATTGGAAAAGGCTAATAAGGAGAAGAAGATGTTGCCACATATGGCTTACCACTATTTGGCCCGGAACAAAATTTGTAAGACAAGGATAAGAAGCCTAAAAGCCAAGTTAAAGAGAGCTTTGAGGAGCAAAAAAGAGCAAGATAAGCTCAATATCTTGGATGAAGCTTCATTGGCCAAGCATAGCACTTAACATAGATCACTCATGCCAAATTTCAAGAATTTTTGTGAACTTTTTGGCATTTTTGAAATTTTCAGGGAAAAAACAGGTTTTCCTGGCAAGTGGAGCTACGCTTTTGATGGGGACCTCCATTTGAAGAAAACTTTGCATTTTTGGATTCCTCATGAAAATTTATGCATACTAAGAAATTTCTAGGAAATTTTGACAAGTTTTGGGTCTCCAAAAGGGCCAAAAACACCTAAAAAATGCCCTCTCTGCCACTTTTTGGTCACACAGGAAGCAGTCTTGGGAGACTGTAATTTTGGAGGGGAAAATGGACTCCAAATCAAACAATTCAAGTTGCTCTAGAAAGTAGACTCACTAGGATTTCCAACAAGCTATCCTGCACCTGATTTGGACCTTGGGAAGCCTTCCCAAAGCAGCTTGGAAAAAGCACTATGCATAGAAAAAATAGCGCTATGCATAGAATGAAAAAGGTGCCAATTTTGCCTGTTTGCTCAAAATTTCACCTAGTTTCCTTCCAGTTTGACTTTTTCTCTCTTATGGTCAAATTCATGATGTGATATGATGTAAATTCATGTACTATAATGCAAAAATAATAAAAATTGACTCATGGATGTAGATACATCAGTTATAGATGGTTTTGAACTGAATGAATCAGTTTCCATAGTTTTAGAGGCAAGCTGTTCCACTGCCTATTTTTCAGTTCCTAGTTTGGATCTTGTTGAAACAGCTCCTAGAATCATGGATTCGACCCCTAAAGGCTAGCATGGGTGGTTTTTTGACTATATCTTGTACTTTCTTAGTTATTTGTCAAGGTTGGACTCTTGTGGATGCATTGAGCACTATTGTACATCACTTCTGCAGTTTGGCAAGGAAATGAACCAGGGTTTTGCAACATTTTGTGGGATTCTTGTGGTAATGTGAATTAGCATAGTTTCCTTCTCAGTTATTCAGTGATCTTATGTTTATGTGTGCCATCATCTCTTTTATTCTTCATAGCTAAATGAATCAAGTGTAAAAGGTAGAATTCATTGATGTTTCAGTGCTCTGCCTTGGGGTTTATTTAGTTTTACATGTTTTCTACTATTTGAAGAGGACTCCTGACTTTTGCATGTCTTATTTAGCTCCTCACCAGTCTTTAGACTCACCATTAATCTCATTTCAAAGTGCTAAAACACTTGCCTACCTCGCCCCACAGAAACCTCTGCAAATCTGTGTTCATTTCTCGGACCCAAAGTTGCCTTCCCGTCTGATCCAGCAAACCAACCATTAAATTCAATAAAATTCCTTTGAGAAAGCATACCTAGCCTAAAATTAGTTTTTATATCAGTCATCTCAAGCCTTCTTTGATAAATTTTCATTGATATTGACAAGGAGAGAGCCCTCTCCCGACCTGGTAGGGCTAGCTACAAGGTTAAGCGTGGTTTGATGTAACCCTAGACCTGCCTTCCTTCAGCTTGAGGTAGATCCAGGCCCTAATACAGGTTACAAAAAAGTACAGTTACATGTGCAGATGAGGGTATAGGTGATCAAGATGTGGACTATCATCTTATAATAGATTGCATGGTGAGGTTTAGGGATAGGATATATGTGCCAGACAACAATGAACTTAAGAAGCTCATCTTGAGGGAATTTCATGCTAATCCATATTTAGATCATCTAAGATATCAAAAGACCTTGAAAATAGTGAAGAAGTTTTATTATTGACCGAATTTGAAGAAGGACATGGCAGATTTTGTGGCTAGATGCTTGGACTATTAGTAGGTAAAGGTAGAATGTAAGCATCTAGGTAGACTACTACAATTGATTGTAATTAGAGAGTGGAAATGGGAGGTCATTTCCATGGATTTCATCATGGGTTTGTTGACGAAATATAAATAAAATGATTCTATCATGGCTGTGGTAGAAAAATTAACAAATGTAGCACACTTCATTTTAGTGAAGTTTACTTATTTAGCTAGTGATGTAGCACAGGTCTTCATCAGAGTGTGGTAAGATTGCATGGTGTTCCAAACAAGATTGTGTCAGATAGGGATGCCAAGTTCACTTCCAAGTTTTGGAAGGAGGTGTTTTCAGGTTTAGGGATATATTTTTCCTTCAGTACAACTTATCATATGCAGACAAATGGAAATATAGAGAGGGCAATAAGATATTGGAAGATATGCTGAGGATGTATGTGATGCATCAACAACAAAGGTGGGAAGACTATCTTCCACTGGTTGAGTTCGCTTACATAAATGAGTATTAGGAATATCCGAGGATGAGTCCATTTAAGGCATTGTATGGGAAGAGTTGTAATACCCCCATCAGTTGGAGTGTTCTCGTTAGTAGGGTGTTGATTGGACCAAATATGTTGGCAGAAATGGAACAGGAAATGCAAGTAATAAACAAGAACCTGAAGACAACACAGGACTAATAGAAAATTTATGTAGACTGGAATAGGTTGTTTAAGGATTTTCAGGTTGGGGAACAAGTGTACTTGCGCATCAAGCCAAAGAATAACTCCTTATAGATTGGATCATGTGCAAAGCTGACACCTCAATTTTGTGGACCTTTCAAGATTCTTGAAAGGATTGGACCAATAACCTATCGAATTGCACTGCCTCCAACAATGAAAGTCCATGATGTTTTCTAGGTGTCATTTCTTAAGAAATATGTTAAAGATGTTGATCATGCGATTGAATAATATGTATTGCAAGTGGAGCCAAATGGAGAATTCCAGCTGCAATCTAGGTGTATATTATAGAGAAAAATGCTCATGCTTCGGAACCAAGAAATTGAGCAGGTTAAAGTGTAGTGGAAGCACTTTGGGCCTGATGAAGCTACATGGGAGATGACAGATTAGATGCAAGCTATGTATCCTTCTCTATTCACTGGTTGAGCGAATGTTTTTGGTATATGATTTGGTGTGATGTTTTTGTATATGTACATATGTATATGGATGTAAATATCACCATGAGTTCTGTTATAAAGTTCCAATAAGAGGTGTGGGTGTCATGTCATTATGGCTGTCATATTGTTATATTATCATGATGGTTTTCTTTTTAGTAGGTTAAACATTATAAATACTACATCGAGCTAAGTTATAAGCTCCATGGGTAGTATGCTTTGCTTGCAGTAGTTTATTTGGTTGTAGGTGTTGTTAAACACCGAGGATGGTGTTCCCCCAAGGGGGAGAGTTATGTAACAACCCTAGTGAAAATTATTTGTAATAAAGTTAATAAAGGAAAAATAATAACTAAGGTCATGGGACACTTATTCCAAGTTGATGTTGGGAAAAACATCCTAGTGTGGGTGTTCATTTGGTTTATTATGGCTAAGGAAAATGGGAAAGGGTTTGGAAAGGTATGAGGCATTAATTGGAATTTTATTTATGAAAATGGAGTAAATTAGGAGAAAAGGAAGGTGAAATGTCATAGGTTGCATGTGAGGAGGAAAATGAAGGAAAATAATGGAAAATTGAAGAAAAAAGAGGCCTCATTGATAAAAAGGCTTTTGAGGATCAATTGGTACCTTTTGTTTGTTCAGTTTTGAAGCTCTCTCTCTCACACTCTTGGACACTTATATTTTTCTTAGAGAACTTCAAAATTGGATCAAGGAAAGTAGAAAAGGCAAGAGGAAGCAAAGATCAAGCTAGGAAGAGCAGGATCAAGCAACTATAACGAGATTATTTGTAGGTATCAGTTTGCATGTCTGATTTCCTTGCTAATTTTTGTCATGCATGGTTATGCATGTGTGTTCTTGGTTCTCTTGTTGTCACGAGCATGGGTTTTTCCAAGTGTGTCTGTGTTATTCAGCCTTGCCTTTCCATTTCTGGGTAGCCATGGTGTGATGGGCTCTCATGTTTTTGGTTGAGCTGGATTTCTATATGGATTCAAAACTGAGTGAGGTGGATCTCTAAAAGAAAGAGCACATGGCCAAATAACCCTTGAACTAGTCTAAGGGTTGCGGTAAAGATGAATTTTGTGTTGTGTTAGTGTGCCTAGGAATCACCGACTGGTGAATGGCGGGATATACAATAAAGCTTAGAGGTGGGTGCTCTCCATCAGGACTAGGAATCCTGGGATGGGATATACGATAAATCCTGGAGGGTGGAGTATCAATTGGGCCTAGGAATTTCAAGATGGGATATACAATAAAGCTCAGAGAATGGTATCTTGATTATGGCCTAGTGATCTCTGAATCAAACTGTGGATTGCGGTAAAGCCTAGAGACTAGGAGACAAGAAAATTCCTCACAATGTATGTGGAGAAACTCCAGTGGCATCCATGCTTGTTTTGGAGTAGTGGTTTGATAAGGATTGTGGTAAAGCCTGGTTCTATTGATGAGGGTGAGATTGTGTAGCCTCGGGAAGCCTTGGTTGAGTTTTGGTTATGAGTACCACATTCATGCTTGGAATATGGAATGGGGATGATTGGCTGAAAGAAAGATTTGGTTCAACCAATCTATGGTCGGGTGGTTCATGGAAGTCCCATACCCAATTGGCTTTTGCATCCATTAATAATAGTTACTTTCCTTGGTATTTTTTGAGAAAATTTACTAGTTCATATGTGGCATTTATGGATGATGTATCCCTATTATTTCTGTTCTTTATATGTTGGTTATGAGTATGTTGTATGACAGTAATGATGTTTTCATCATGTTTTGATTTGTAATGAATGAACAATGAATATATGACCTAATATATGATAATACAACTAATGTGCTGAGGCATCAATGCTTCCTAGTGATTCTTAGATAAGTATGAGATCCCTATGCTCAGATATGTTGTTATGACCTGTAGATTGCATATTCATGACATGTTTGACAAAATTCCTATCATGGCTAGTAGGGGTGCATTCAATTCTTTGTTCAAATATTTTCATTTGTATCATTGTCTCGATGTTACTTTTCATTCTTGAAGGTTTCATGGAGTTCTGGGTAGTGACTCGAGTCTTGGCCCAAAACAGGTGGCACAAAATTCGGGGTCGTAGGCTTATAACTAGCTGAAAAAGACCCCCATCGCTTACATGCCCATTCCGTGAGAGTGACTAGAGGGCCCTAGTCCCATGCATGCCCATGCCATGGTAGAGAATAAGGATCTAAGGCAGTGAAATGTCAAGTTGTCTCAGGGGTTCATCATCTGGACGGGTTGATTGGCTCTTGTAGGTTCTGTGACATGTGTAGAAGGTCAGATTAGTTGCCTTGTGTTGGTTCCACTTCCTTAACTATACATGGGGAGTTGAATTAGATTGTAGTAGATGCTCGTCACATGTTTATGCTAGCGGGCTGGTGGCTTGGGTAAATGTGGGAGGAGGGTGTTACAATTGTTCTCTAGTTGGCATACTAAATTTTAGATGTCATGGTTTCTAGTCTTAGTAAAAGTATGATTTCAAACTTAGTGATGATATGGTTAAAAACATGCCGATATACACTTTTTAAAATTCTTGGAATATGTGGTTGAGACTAGTTATAGATATGTTAATAACAACAAATAAACATGATTTAGATCAACATGCTTGGTGTTTGCATGGAAAGATACCAAGTCAATTTGTTTATGTTGATATAACTAACAACTATGTGTGTGTGACAACACATAAGAAGATCCATTTGCAATAATAAATAAAGGATGGACAACAATATGGTACAACATGACATGGACCAAGTAAATCATGAGCAAGAAATTGAAATTCCCCCTGATAGAGCATAAAGCTTAAGGAGCTTGAAAGCTGAGATGAAGAGCTACAAGGTAGAAAATAAAAGGCTCATTATAAAGAAAAAAGGGAAAAAAAGGCTGAACATAATGTTGCTACAGAGTCTGTCATACATATGTAAGGATTATTGCAATATTTATCAACCATATACTCAAGTTATCTAAGAATCTCATGTTGACAAGGCTAGAAAGAAACCTCGAAAGGCTATAAAGGAAAGAAAGCCATCACAATGTTGGACATATGGAGAAAACCATATGCGGAGGAACTTTCCTCAACAACAATAGATTGACACAAGGTTATACAATGTACACGAAGCAATAATGGTGAATTACGTGGCCCAAAACATACCACAAATTTATGCTGCACTGGATAATAGGTATGCATATCAACAAGTTGTAGTAATCCAAATGGAAGTTATGGTCCTTAACCAACCTTTTTCAATTTTAATTAACCTAGGTTCTAATTTTAGCTATATCAGCTTGAAGATTGTAAAGAAATGTGAATTTGCAAAGAAAAATCATGAAAAATCCTGGCTGGTTCAACTAGCTATGGGGACTAACAGGTTTGTGATAGACATAATGGAGTCATGCCCTGTGGAGATTAGTGGTATGACCACCAAAAATTCTCTCGATTTATTACCATTGGGATCATATGATGTTTTAATCGGCATGGACTAGTCAGGAGTTCACAAAAACAAGATTGACTTGTACAATAAAGCATTGGAATGCCTTAACAATGCTGGTGACAATATAACACAATAGGGGATAAAGAAACTAATCACGCTTAGGAAAATAATTGTGCTTCAAGTAAAGCAATGCAGTTCAAATGATTGTGTGTTGTATACTATCCAATAACTAAGGAGTTGGAAGGTAGTGAGGACCGATTTGAAAGTCACCTAATATTAAAGCAATTTAGTGATGTATCCCGAGAAGAAATCCCAATATTACCACCCAGAAGAGATATTGACTTTACCATAGAGTTAATTTAGGGAGTAGTGCCAACAACAAATTCTCCATATTGCATGAGCATGCTTGAACTCGTAGAACTGAATTTGCAACTAAAAGAGATGTTGGATAAGGGATACATTTGACCCAATGTATCATCGTAGGGAGACCTAGGATTTTTTTATTGGAAAGAAGGATGGTACATTACAACTGTGTATAGAGTATTGACAATTAAAGAAGGCTATAGCGAAGAACAAGTACTATCATAAAAGTATTTGTTCAAATATTTTCATTTGTATCATTGTCTCGATGTTACTTTTCATTCTTGAAGGTTTCATGGAGTTCTGGGTAGTGACTTGAGTATTGGCCCTGAAAAGGTGGCATAAAATTCGGGGTCACAAGCTTATAACTAGCTGAAAAAGAACCCCGTCCCTTGCATGCCCATGTCGTGAGAGCGACTAGAGGGCCCCAGTCGCATGCATGCCCATGCCATGGGAGAAAATTAGGATCTAGAGTAGTGAAGTGTCAATTTGTCTTAGGGGTTGATCATTTGGAAGGGTTGCTTGGCTCTTGTAGGTTTTGTGACATGTGCAGAAGTTCAGATTGGTTGTGTTGTGTTGGTTCCACTTCCTTAACTCTACATGGGGAGTTGAATTAGATTGTAGTAGCCTCTCGTCATATGTTTATGCCAGTGAGGCAGTGGCTTGGGTAAATGTGGGAGGAGGGTCTTATAGTTGTTCTCTAGTTGACATACTAAATTTTATATGTCATGGTTTCTAGTCTTAGTAAAAGTCTGATTTAAAACTTAGTGATGATATGGTTAAAAACATGCTGATATACACTTTTTAATTCTTGGAATATGTGGCTGAGATGAGTTCTAGATATGTTAATGACAACAAATAAACATGATTCAGATCAACATGCTTGGTGTTTTCATGGCAAAGTAATAAGTCAATTTGTTTATGCTGATATAACTAACAACTATGTGTGTGTGACAACACATAAGAAGATCCATTTGCAACAAGAAATAAAAGTATGGAAAACAATATGGTACAACATAACATGGACCAAGTAAATCATGAGTAAGAAATTGAAATTCCCCCTGATAGAGCATAAACCTTAAGGAGATTGAAAGATTAGAAGAAGAGCTACAAGGTAGAAAATAAAAGGCTCATTATAAAGAAAAAAGGGCAACAAAGGTTGAACATAATGTTGCTACAAAGTTTGTCATACATGCAAGGATTATTGCAATATTTATCAACCTGGCACTCAAGTTATATAAGAATGTCATGCTGACAAGGCTAGAAAGAAACCTCAAAAGGTTGTAAAGGAAAGAAATCCATCACAATGTTGGACATGTGGAGAAAACCATATGCGGAGGAATTGTCCTCAACAATGGTATATTAACACAAGGTTATACAATGTACAAGAAGAAATAATGGTGAATTATGTAGCCCAAAACATGCCACAAATTTATGCCTCACTGGATAATAGGTAGGCATATCAACAAGTTGTAGTAATCCAAATGGAAGTTATGGTCATTAACCAACATGATTCAATTTTAATTAACCCAGGTTCTAATTTTAGCTATATCAGCTTGAAGATTGTAAAGAAATTTGAATTTCTAAATAAATATCATGAAAAATTCTGGCTTGTTCAACTAGCTATGGGGACTAAGAGGTTTGTGACAGACATAGTGGAGTCATTCCTTGTGGAGATTAGTGGTATGACCACCACAACTTCTCTCAATTTATTACCATTGGGATCATATGATGTTTTAATCATCATGGACTATTCAGCAGCCCACAAAAACAAGATTGACTTGTACAACAAAGCATTGGAATGTCTTAGCAATGCTGGTGACAAGATATCACAACAGGGGATAAAGAAACTAATCACGCTTAGGAAAATAACTGTGCTTCAAGTAAAGTGATGCAATTGAAATGATTGTGTGTTGTATACTATCCAGTAACTAAGGATTTGGAAGCTAATGAGGACCGATTTGAAAATCACCTAATATTAAAACAATTTAGTGATGTATTCCTAGAAGAAATCCAAATATTAACACCCATAAGAGATATTGAATTTACCACAAAGCTAATTTAGGGAGTAGTGTCGAAAACAAAGTCCCCATATTGCATGAGTACACTTGAACTCATAGAACTAAATTTGCAACTAAAAGATATGTTGGATAAGGGATACATTCAACCCAATGTATCATCCTAGGGAGACCTAGCATCGTTTATTGGAAAGAAGGATGGTGCATTACAACTATGTATAGAGTACTGACAATTAAAGAAGGCTATAGTGAAGAACAAGTACCTGCTGCCTATAATTGATGGCTTATTCAACTAAGTGAGTGAGGTTGTAGTGTTTTCCAAAATAAATTTTAGGGCTGGATACGATCAGGTTAAGATGAAAGATGAAGACATTCACAAAACCACCTTTAGGACCAGATATGACCACTATGAATTTGTAGTGCTACCCTTTGGGCTTACAAATTCCCCAACCAAATTCATGTGCTTGATGAACAAGTCCTCAGACCTTATTTGGATAAATTTTTATTTGTCTTTGTAGATGATAGCTTGGTATATTAAAAAACTAATGAAGAGTATGAAGTCCACCCAAGATAAATATTAGAATTATTGAGGGAGAATAAAATGTATGTAAAACTTAGCAAGTTTGAATTTTTCCAAACCTAGGTTCACTACTTGGGGCATGTCATTTCAAAAGGAGTGGCTATAGATCCAAAAATGATCAAGTATATAATGGAGTGGCCCACTCCTTAGAATGTCAGAAAGGTCAAATATTTCATGGGGTTAGCTGGATATGATTGAAGGTCCATTCAATACTTCTTAAGGATTGGCCACCCAATCACTACTTAGAAAAGGAAAGGGTCAAATTTCAATGGACACTAGAATGTGCAACCAATTTTAGTAGCTTAATAAACTACTCACATGTGCGCCTATATTAAGAATAAAAAATTTAGAGGACTTTGTGGTTTGCATAGATGCATGTAAGGGAGGGCTTGATGGGTTGTGATTCCCAATAACCAATGCACGAAAATTACTTGATTGTGGTGTCCAAGCATGGAAGGTTAGTGGGAATCTCAAAGGAGGAATTGGGTTATGAGTGTGTGCAGAAAAGGGCTGATGAACCACTAAGTGCTTAATGAGAAGGCTGATAAACCACTTAGTGCTTGCCAAGGAAGCTAATAAACCACTGAGGTGCTTATTGTAAGAATGATAAACCATTAAGTGCTTTCCAAGAACATTGATAAACCACTTAGTGCTTGGTAATAAGGATGATAAAAAACTAAGTGATTGTTGGGAAGGCTAATAAACCACTTAATGCTTGCCAATAAGGCTAATAAGCCATTAGGAAATGTAGCAATCCACTTGAGTGCTTGCTAAAAAGGGTTGATAAACCACTAAGTGCTTGTTGAGGAGGTTGATAAACCACTTAATGCTTTGCAAGTAAGATGATAAAACAACTGATAAACCACCTAAAAAGTAAACATGTACTCTTGGAATAGAGCAATACCCCAGCTGAGCCTATTTGAAATCCTTGAGAAAATAACCCCTCTGATCATGGATCTAGCTTGGGGGTCGTGGACAATTACAAGGGTCGTTGACAATTGCAAGAAAGACTATGGTGCAACTATCCTGTGGTTGGGTGGAGAGTTGAAGTCCCACCTTCAGTTTCCACCCATCTCTAACTATTTAAATAAGTGCCGTGTCTTATGTATACCTGAATGTGAATGATTATCATAACTGTTATGTTATTAGTTGATGAATGACTTTGTAATATTCTTGAATGGTCATTGAAAATTGTTGCATGCCCTTGATGAGAAATGTGCCTTGGATTTTACTTTGGCTAAGTTGGAATACTAAATTTCTGTGGATGAAATGAATGTTTCTTGAAGTTATATGTAAATGTGACTAGTTGCATGAAGGCATACAATTAATTGTTGTTCCCATTTCTTTGATGGTTGGAATGCTTATGGAATGAAAGGTTCCCTAACTTGTTTAATATTATAAGGCACTCCATTTATGTAGAGAATTATGCACTATGTTTGCTATTTATGATATATATTATATATATATATTATATATATATATATAATATATATATATGTAAATTATTACTATTTTTTCTCATAATGACATGCTTTAGGCTACGTTCAAACCCAAGGAAATCTCAACAAAGCCTCAAGAATCCTTGGAGTCTCAAGTTCGTGTAATGTAAGCCATAGGCTTGCATTTAACTGAATAAGCATTTAACTTATTTTCATATAAAATGAATTTGGTTTTAGTAAGTGTGGGACAATATTATTCTCATTATCCTCCGTCAAACTTCATGTCGTGCCACAACCCCCCTCGCCGAGTTGTATGTGCTAGTTTCTTGGGAGTTGTGTTGTTGATAAAGGGCACATATGGAGATATTCCCATCATCCAAAGTGAAAGTTCTTGTTGTGCCACACCTCCCTCTCTAAGTGGAATAATTGGGAGTGATTTGGAATGGGTGCTACAAATGGATCATGCAGGATTGAGATTACCCCATTACTAGGCATTAAAAATTCATGTCGCACCATGCCTACCCTCACACGTGGTATGTATTGAATGTTTGGGGGCATGGGTGCTATTGATGGGGCAGTGGACGATAATCAGTCCTGTTACCCAATGTGAAATTTCACATCGCATTGTGCTCAAGTTGGCACGAGCACTTGCTGTATGGTGGCATTGTGGTATGATGGTGGGATAGGAATATTTCTGTAGTAGGGAACAAAAATATAGAATGGGAATAACAAAGAAATCATGTTGTGGCACCAAAATTTGTTATAATGTAAAATATTAGTTTTACACAAAGGGTTTGGCCTTGTGGGACCCCTTGGTGAAGGTTGAGGTGGAAAGTGTCACGCATGCCAGGAATGGTTATGTGGGCCCCAAAGCAAGCATATTTAAAAGTGAAAAGTTAAAAATAATAGTCACTAACTGGGGCCTTAGAGAAACTACTGTAAGTCTATCCCTAAATAATTATCTTAACTATGAGTTATAGAGGGTTTTCCAATCCCTCCAAGAATTTATTCTTCAAGAGGTTAATGAACACTTAGAAACTATTTGTCCCTTTTTTCAAAGACATCATGATAGAAGGGGCCACAATATTTCAATATTTCTGAAAAATTCCAAAAGGACGAAACTTCATTTTCATGCATACTTTAGGTTGCTCAAAAGGGCTATTTACATGGTGGAGGAATAACACTTTTTCTCTTATTAATTCTTGGGATTTTGATTTGATGTCCAAGTTTCCATTCAATCTCTAAAACTAAAGAATTTTTTATTATCTATGTAAACATATATGGACGATACTCAAACTTCTTGGATATTGGGACCAACTCTTCTCTAGGACATAGTTGAGGCAAGGACAAATCATTCTAGGTGGCAATTTACTCTTGGCACATCTAAGGTTTGGGAGAAAATGGCCCAACTAGATTCTCTATATAATTTTCGCATTAGGATCCTCGAGCGAGTCAAGCTCCTAGACATAGAGCCAACTAAGCTCACCCCCAACTGGAAAAATAGAAGATCTAAGAAGAGTCAAATTATAAAAACATCTTGATTGATTTCTAGTATTCGAAAATTTATTAGAAGAAAATAGTAGATTTCATCAATGAGTTTTAGTTGGAGGGGATTCTGACCATGTCCCAATTTTTCTAGAAGTGGTCCTTATGCAGGGAAATCATTCTATCTCTTTCAAACTAAAACATGAATGACTCAAAGAAGAATGATTCATACAATTGTTCGAAAATTCTTGGATTCCCCACAATAACTCACAAAATGAATTTATAGCTTTATAATTTCATTCAAGCATGAAAATGGTTAAGTCTTTGGTGATCCATTGGTAAAAGGAAAAGAGAGAAGAGGATGATATAATGCTTCAAGAGGTTCAAGAATCCTTAAGTAATAAACTCTACACAAAGGGCTTTGGGTACTTAATGAATGATAAGAAAGGTGAGCTATGCCATTTGCAAAAAAGAGGAAGGAATTTTCTTTTGGAAAAGGAAAGGAACAATGCATAAAAAATAAGGCAATTTGGCATGAAGTATGGGATGACAACATTAAAATTTTCCATTGTATTGTAAATTGTTAGTTTAACACCAACTCAACATGGAATGTTGATGAAGGGGATGTCTCCTGGGGAAAATTTCTTTGATATTGCCTCATAAAGAGTCAATCACTTATGAGCCCTCTTTACAGAAGATAATCAAGCCATAATAGAAGCCATCCTTTGGATTTCTAGTCTTTTCCCTAGATTTGTAGACCTCAAAGATAATCAATTTCTAATGGTATAGGTCAGAAAGGAGAAATTTCTTAGAACTTTACACATTTTTCAGAAAGACAAGAGCCTTGGTATTGATGGACTACTTGTATAATTCCTTTTTAGCTGTTATGAATTCGTAGAGGAGTACCTTTATAGGGTTGTGGAAACCTCTTAGGTCTCAAGTAAGATTCTAGTAGCTTTCAACACTTCCTTAACTACATTCATTTTGAAGATAAACAATTGAATTGCATTTGGGAGTTTCCTCGTAATTTCACTATGCAATAGCATTTACGAGATAATCTCATGCAGACTAAAGGAAATTCCTTCAAAGTATGTCTCTTAAGAGTAGTTTTTTTTTTTTTTTTCTTGAAGGACACCAAATTCATGAAATAGTTGGTGTTTCTCAAGAAGGGTTACACACAATAAACACAAAAAACCTAAAAGCTATGATTTCCAAAATTGTCCTCTTAAGAATTTGATCATGTTAGCTAGCTCTTATTATGCCTCACACTTATCCACTTGGGCTCCAACTTACACTTTATGGCATGGGTAATGGCTTGCACAAATTTAAATACTTTTGCAATCCCATTCAATGGGCTAGGTATGGGCCTTCTTTAAATTTAGGTGAGGCATCAGGCATGGATTACCACTCTCTCCCTTAGCTCTTCATCCTAGTAGCATAATGAATAAGTAGGGTACTCAGTGTTGCATCAACACATGGTTCATTCAAAGGTATCTTGATTGGTAGTGTGGTGAAGTAAAATTCTAGGTGTGGACACAAACAATTCCTCTAGCCTGAGAGCGGGTCTAGCCACAAACAAGACATTCTATGGAAGATTTCATTAGGTTAGAACCAATTAAGAGAGTCTACCTCATAGTACATTTATCCCATTTGGTGATGACCTTGCGTTCTCGCTCCAGCTATCTCCTGTTTCCTTCTTCGAGCACCTGAAACAAGTAAACAACAACAATAAACAACTGTGATAATAGACAAATTGTATTCAACCTACTTAACAAGTCAAGAAAAATTAAGCCATAAACATGTGAGAAATCAATTGATATTTGCATATATATTAAATCAAGAAGAGATTGCAACAGTTGTCTTGACGTTGTTGTTCTCCTCTGACAAATCTGGGTTCCTGTAGGAAATCAATTGATAGTTGCATATATATTAAATCAAGAAGAGATTGCAATAGTTGTCTTGACGTTGTTGTTCTCCTCTGACAAATCTGGGTTCCCACACACTTCTGTTAGCATTCCATGATGGCCTCAACAATGGTAGTTTTAAGGCTATTCCCTTTAGTCTTCACACTAAACCAAATTCACACTTCTCCCTCACATACAACTAGAGATCTATAACTATGAGTAACTTGCTCATTACACCACAATCAAAACTTAAACCAGAGCCTAATTAGAACTAAGAGCTAACATTAACTTGTGCTTGGGAAAAAGGGAGGCTTATATAGCATGGATGGAAAGGAGATGGTTCCTCTTCTCATGGGAGGAGATCTTATCTCTTGAGTTAGTTCCATCCTAATAGGGGAAAGGGGCCCAAAGTGACCTCCTCAACTCCATCTGGCCTAACCATTTACTAGACTTCCGTTACGAAGCTTCTAGAGCTAGAAGCTTCAACTCTTTATTTAAAAAACTTTCCAAAAGAGGATCGACGTGATTAGAAAAAGGCTTAGTCGCTCCAATTGGTTCTCAGGACAGTTATAGTCCCTGCATATCGGCATGAGGAGGACACGGGTCATTAGCGCCGGTCTTGTAAACTGGGAAAAGCAGAAGATTTTTGGGAAATGATACAAAAGGGAATTGTTCTTCTCATGAAGAGGGACACAATGGGACTTTCTTCATGAAGGGAAAGCATGTAGGTTTCACTGTAGAGGTCCTCCAAGATAATGGATTAGGGAGTATAGGGACAATGACAAAATGCTATGTAACAGATGCCCCCTAAAGCGTGAATGCCGAAGTAGAGTGAGGGGTGAAATGCTTTATGAATCAGTGCGGGGAACCAAAGTCTATCATCAGAAAACCTGCAAGCAAGTACATTGATCCAGGTGGATATTGGTGGCCACCCGCTAATTCCACGTGGATCCCCTCTAGTGCTTCTTTCAGTTCTTTCAGTTTCCTTAATTATAGCACAATTTACTATTTTTAGCAGTTTT